>JAABKJ010007153.1:0-21227 GCA_011634705.1 Andricus grossulariae
TTTACGAAAACGAAAAATATGAGTCTTGCCAAAAAATTATTTAATAAAAAATTGTTCCTCTTTTTGAGAAAATTAATAATTAACAAAAAAATAACTAATTTCAAATTGGTTAACTTCAAGTAAAAACAAGAATATTTAACAAAATAGTTGAATCCTCAAACAAAATGATGATTTTTCAAAGCAGAAGGATAATTTTCCACAAAACAGTTGAATTTTTCATCCGACACTATGAATTTTTAACAAAAAAAATCAATTTTGTACCAAAAAGTTATTTTTTCAAATCACTAGTTAAATTTTCAACAAAATAGTTAAATTTTCTACTAATATAGTTGAATTTTCAACAAAATAATTAAATTTTCCAAAAAATAATGATTTGAATACATTTTCAGTTTAAAAATATAATTTCCAACAACAGGGATCACAGCGCAAATGGAGTTCAAAAAAGGGGAAATAGGGTAATTTTCTCACGAAAAAGGGAAAAATAGGAGAAAGATTAAACATTTATTTTTACGAGTCGAAAAGAACAAGCAACCTTTTTATAAGGAATGTTATATTTTAAAATAATTTTTTATGATTTTTCCATGATTTCTGTCATTCAAGAATTTATTTAAAAAAATTGGATATACTTAGGTCGTTGAAAATTCATTCAGAGTGATATAAAAAAGATCAGATTTCAACCAAAAATGGAATAGTTAAATTTTCAGTTGAACAAATTAATTTTACACCAAACTGATGAATTTTCAACTACAATAATGAATCTTCAACTGGAATTGTTGAATTTTAAACCAAAAAAATAATGATTTTCAACTAAAATTATCAATCTTTAACTAGAGTAGTTGAATTTTCAACTAAAAAACAAACAAAATTTACCAAAAAAGACGACTTTCAAGGAAATAAATGAATTTTCAACGAAATAGTTGAATTTTCAACTGAAGAAGAAAAATCTTCAATCAAACAGTTGAGTTTTTAACTTAAAAAGATCAATTTTCAACAAAAAATGGAATAATTAAATTTTCATTGGAAAAAATAAAATTTCCACAAAACTGATGATTTTTCAACAGGAATAGTTGAATTTTAAACCAAAAAGATTACTTTTTTAACAAAACATACTTTCAACAAAATAAATGACTTTTCAAGAAAGTAGTTAAATTTGCAACTAAAAAAGATTAATTTTCAACCAAAAATGGAACGGTTAAATTTTCTGTTGAAAAAATTAATTTTTCACGAAACTGGTGAATTTCTAACTAAAATGATGAATTTTCAACTAAAATGATGAATCTTTGACTGGAATAGTTGAAATTTCAATTAAAAAAATTAATTTTCTACCAAAAAAGACGATTTTAAACAAAACAAATGAATTTTTAACCACAGAGTTAAATTTTAAACTAAAAAAGATCAATTTTCAACCACAAATAAAATAGTTCAATTTTCAATTACAAAAAATTAATTTTCCACCAAAAAATATTCGTCATAATTAAAAAAAAAAGGGGAAGACTGTGCACCCTGGTATTTTTAATATTTTTATCAGTAGATAGATTTTGATTTTCTGGTTTTGTTCCCACAGACGTTTAAATTTGTTTCTAATGAAATTAGAAAAAGAAACTTCAAAAATCATTATCCCCGAAAATAACAAAATTATGAAGATAATTTTTTTTAATAAGCAGTGTGCAAGCCATATAAAAATCAACTTGAAATTAATTATAATTTATTAAAGGGTCCTAATATATAATAAATTTTTAAACAGAAACATTCAGGGCCTAAAATGTTGCCAGCCAGAAGCAATGCAACAATTTTGTTTAAAAACCATCCTTTTCGGTTAGAAATTCAACAACTTGGTTGAAATTTAATTTTTTGGTTAAATATTCAGAAATTTGGGTTGAAAATTCAACAATTTGGTTCAATTTTTTTTCTTTCTTGACTGAAAAAGCTTTTCTTTTTATTGAAAACTATTTTGTTGAAAATTAGTATTTTTTGGTTGAAAATATAAATATTTTTATGAAAGTTCGTCTTTTTGGTTTAAAAATTCTACTGTATTGTAGAAAATTCGTCTTTTTTGGCTTGAAAATTAAAAAAATAAACTACTTGATTAAAAGTTGAAATACATTGTTGAAAATTAATTTTTTTGGTTGAAGATTCATCATTTTATTTGAAAATTCATCTCTTTGGTAGAAAATGTAAATATTTTTTTTTAAAGTTTGTCTTTTTGGGATTAAAATTCTACTGTTTTGTAGAACATTCGTCTTTTTTGGCCTGAAAATTCATCAAATAGGTTAAATCTCTTTTTTTTTTAATTAAACATTTCCTTTAAAAATCATATTTTCTATGAATTGAACTGTTTTTTAATTTAAAAATTGTTTTCCCCGTTGAGAAGTCTTCTTTTTTTGGTTGAAAATTCATCCCTTTGGTTGAAAATATAAATCTTTTTTTGAAAGTTCGTCTTTTTGAGTTAAAAATTCAACTATTTTGGTAAAAAATTTAACTATGCGGTGGAAAATTAACTTTGTTGTTAAAAATTCAATTGTTTTGTAGAAGATTTGTCTTTTTTTGATTGAAAATTCATCAAATTGTTGAAATTTTTTCTTTCTTCATTGGAAAATCTTTTTTTACTGAAAAATCAACTACTTTGTTGAGAATTTTTCTTTTAGGGTTGAAAATTCAACAACATAGTTAAAAATTTAACTATCTTCTTTAAAAATATTTTTTTTGGTTCAAGATTCTTCATTTTAGTTGAAAATTCAACTACGATGTTGAAAATGAACTTTTTCATTAAAATATCAACTGTCCTTTTTTTTGTTTAGAAAATTTGACTTTTTGGTTTAAAAATTGAACTATCTTGTTAAAAATTAATTTTTTTGGTTGAAGATTCTTCACGTTAGTTGCAAATTCATCTCTTTGGTTGAAAAAATAAATATTTTTTTTGAAAATTCTTCTTTTTGGGCTGAAACTTCAACAAATACATGCAACAAATTTCTTTACCAGAGAATTTTTTTGTTAAAATATCAACTATTACATTTTTTTTTAAGATTCTTTTTGGGTTGAAAATTCCAATTCCTGATTAAAAATTGAACTAACATGTTAAAAATTTATTTTCTTGGTTCAAGATTCATCCTTTTAGTTAAAAATGTATCTCTGGTTGAAAATGTAAATGTTTTTTGGAAATTTGTCTTTGTCGGTTGAAAATGAACTTTTTTCTTGAAAAATCAACTGTTTTTTTTCATGTGTCTTTTTAGCTTGAAATTTCACAATTTAAAAAAAAAATAATGTCTCTTTTGTTGAAAATACAATATTTTTATTCGAAATAGTAGGTAAATTTATTTTATTTAAAAGAATTTATTCCCCTATTTTCATGAAAAATCACAGTTCCCTTGTTTTTAGAGAATTTTGGCCTGTGAAGTCTGTTATCTCTACAAAAATGTTTTTAATTTTGAATTACAGAATTGAATCTTCTTCGAAGCCTCTTATTTTCTGTCTTGAATTTCTGTTTGTAATTCTTAAAAAAAAAAATTAATCGAAATCTTGTTTAAAAAAGGAGACAAAATTGGAAAATGGGGCCAAAATTCTCGATTTTGGGTGTTTTAGGGGATCCTTCTTCTGGTAAAATTTCTCAAATATGTATATGTATATTCAGTGAATCGCAGTATTTCCTCATTGTGAATTTTCTTCGACCGTGTTTTTAAATAACGTAGTTACTCTTCATGAATAAATTAATTTGGTCATACGGTCACCTAAAAAGGCAGTGGATTCGGATATTAAAGAATCATAATTTATTTGTCATATCTAACCCACGTACGTTTCGACCTCATCGCAGGTCTTCTTCAAAGGTAATCATCACCTGTAGTGATGTTGATAAATCCATAAAACATTTCAATTCTATTGTTCATACTATAGCCATTTTTGAGTAAAATTTTAGTTTATCCACATTGCGGTTTTCTTTTTTTACACTAAAATTTAGTCTTCATTCAAGTATAACATGATCTGTCCTATTTTTTTGAAATTATAACTTGAAAAATTGGTAGAGGCTTCAATATTATAACAATATTTTTACTAACAAAGGAAGTGTTGTTTCGAACATAGACTCAAAACAATTCTTAAAAATGAAGTCGCCACAATGGGGATTTTCGAAATTTGAGGATAAAAAAGGGGATTGAGTAGAAAACAGGATCTCTGACTTTGGGTCCACTTTGATGACGTGAGACTTGATGAGTTCAAGTGATATTAAAACGGAACAGGAAATCCAATCTTGAAAGGCAAAGTAACAGATTGGTTTGGTGGGAAAAACGGAAATGCTATGAGCTGAAATGGATGAACTCGGATAATAGAGTGGAAGCTGGATGGTCTTTAGTGTTGACCTGTAGGCAACAAGATGCGAAGGAGCTGCTATAAGGTCGATGTACCATGTACCACCTAATGCGCAGCAAACGTTGCCAACTCAACGAAGAGAAGGGTCGCTGATATACAACACACGGTGTCTACTTCCGGCATTTCCCTCTATTCAGGAACGAACGATTTTTATCGAGCTAATCCAAAAATGGTGCTCGATTTTCATATCGGATGCACTCTGCGAACCAAAAGAAGCGACAAGTAGCTTTGGTAAATACAAATAAAAATCTCATATTTCGACTAATCATTTTACAATGTGTTCTTTATATTAAAAGAGTCAACAGACATTTTTATAGTTTCTATGTTATTGTCTCGTGTAGAAAATATTACTCCAGGCTCGTTTAGAAGTTTATATTTAGGCATGATAAATATTGAAACAAGCGATAAAGATAAGAACCTTCTTTTATTTTGTTTCAGGTTAGAGAGACAGAGACGTTCAAGTGAGTGCGACAACTGATAAGTAGTATTATTGCACACAGAGAAAACGTAAAGTAATATTGACGAACAATTGCTTTCTCAAGAGTATCATTTCATTCAAACTGTATTTGTCATAACTATTTCTAATAAAATATCCAAGTCGATACCTATTAAAGTGGCAAAGTGGATAGACAATTTTCTCTATTGATTTCTCAATATCAAATGATTTCAGTTCACTGACCAAAATATCTTTAGCCCCGATTATTGTCGGAAAATTACATGAAACAGATTTTCATCCTCCAAATGAACTCATCTCTTCCCTGAAATAAAAGAATCAGCAGATTAAAACTTGTCAGTGAAATTGAGAGCCAAATAAATGTATCAAAGGTCAGCAGACCTCTGCCGATGAGTTCCATTGATAACAAATCGATCAGAGTCGGCGTACTCTTTCATTTGAAATTTAAAATCCTTCATATTCTATCCGTGAGTAAAAATCGATGAATTTCTCGAGAACCGAGAGAACGTTCTGGCGCAGGTTCCAGGTTGTTTGAAACGCAATGAGAGGAGGGAAAGCGAAGTGGAGACGTATGCAGGAATTTAGCATCGAAGTATGTAAAGAGGAGCACTAAGTGAGAGAGAGAGAGAAAGAGAGACAATATAGAGATGTTGAGACGAGAGAGGAGAAAAGAGAGACGGATAAAAACGCGAGATACCGGGAGGGAGGGTGGGGGAGGGACGGAGTGGGGGAAAGGAACCACGGTCACTGGAAAAGGGGCAAAAAGGGGTTTAGGGGGAAATGACAAAATGGCCGTCGAATGGCGAAACGAGCGCCGCCTGGCTGAATTTTTATATTCCCGCCGAACCAACATTCTCGAGAAGATGTAGTCAACTTTTCTGCCTTTTCTGACGAGGTTAGAGGCCATAAATGTAATAACCGGCCGGTTATTTTAAAACAGATCACAAATTATCTCAAAGCACGAGGAGCATATTAATATAGAGAAGAAAAATCGATGAAATAGATACATTTTCAAGAAAAGAGGAGCACAATTATGTTTTAGTATTTAGGCATGTTTACTCGAAATTTGCAGGATTTTGTAATATAACAATTCACATGATGGCAAAATCTACAATCACCGAATATCGTTCAACGAGGTCATAGAGTCACATAAACAAATCTTCTGGACTTCTGTTATTAAATTTAAAGTTAGGAGAGCTTTGATTTGACGTTCAGAGTCTAATCAGTATTGATGAGAACATTACATTTTTCTGATTAATATGAGCACAATTCTGAAATTATGTCAATCAAGAGAATTAGGTTTGAAGAGGATTTAAATTCTGAAAAATCACTCGAGCTGTCACTTTTCGAAATGAAAATGAGAAGACCTGAAACTCAAAGTTTGAGGAGATTTATTGAAAAAGGAGAAATGAAAAGCTCAGAGAGGTGAAGTCGAGGATTTAGAAACCTGGTAGAACTCTCTAGTCTAGGTGGAAGAGTTGAAAGTGTAACTTTGGCAGACTTGTGTGTGTTCGAAGTGGTTGACCTGCCCTCGCATTTGGCATTGCTGCCACCACTTTGAAATAAAATCAGCAACGAGCAATATTGACTGCAAATTTTCACAACAAAAGCATTTTCACTTCACATCAAACTCCGAAACGATCAATTGCGTTTTAATTCCATTTTTTCCTCCCACACTCCGAGTTGACTTGGTTAGGTTCGAACTATTTCAGGAGAATAACCTAACTTCTCTCCTTCTTGGAAAAATGTCTAAAATGTTGAAAATTAAACACACTGCTCTGCAAAATGCAGATATTGTTGCAAATTAGCGGCAGAAGTAAGTGGTCGTTTGGAAAAGCCGATGTTGCGATTCGAAGCAGCTTTGCCAAGTCAGGAACACTTTTTGTAGGTTAAGTTTCGAAAAAAGGATTAATCCCGATTTTCCAGGCACTAATTTGTGGTTTAGAGCGTCTCTTACCTTAATATGACAGGAATACAGAAGCTCGCTTCAAACTTGGATGTAAACACAAGCATTTTTTTAACAAACTGGCACCAGGGCAGCTTAGATTATTCTCGTTAATTAACTCATTACATCGCGGACTACGTTATTGCACTTTTTTGGGTAGAAATACGTTATTAAATACCGCAATAATAATAAGAATTCACGAGATCTTTGGAAAACATCCATCGAAAACTAAAGATGGCAGCCATTCTTCTCTACAAAACAAAGGTTCACAGCCACGGACTCCAAAGCTCCAACGCCTCGAACCCATTCGCTTCCGGTCTGCAGAACGCGCGGCAAATTCAAAATTACGTTTCACAGGTTTCACTTTTACTCGACTCAGAATAATCATCAGACCATTTCTCAAGATTTTGTTTTATAAATTCTATATTTGGAACAGTTGAGGATTTATTATGATGGTTTTGGGTTTATTTTTCTGAGGATTTGAAGAAAATTGACGAAAAATGTTTTATCCAAGTGGCGCGAAATTTGAAATAATTTGTCGATTCCAGCGCCATCTGACGCGGAGAGAAGAACTATAAATTTGTTGCCACCTTCAGTTCATAACCTCGTTAAAATTGTGCGCAAAAGGTGGAAGAAGTAGGAAAAAGGTTGCAGTTTTTTTACATAATTGGAAATTTTCCATTGATTGGATTTTAGCGGAGAATAGAAAAATTTCAAGAGATTTTCATTCACGTTTCTGGAAAGTCGAGAGTCGATGATAAAAACAATCAGGTTGGTAGGGGTGGGTTTTCAGAAAGCGCAACTTCGTGTGAAATGGAAGTCTCGGCCACTTGTTTAGATTATTGATTAAAACGACATAGGTATATATTTGATAAAATCGCAGCTGGATTCTAATATCGACTGATTCGAACAATCGGGTGAAAGGTAGAGTGGCCCAGTTTTGATCTTGGATTTCTGATTTGAATTTTGTAATCGTGCATGTCCATTATTGAAGCTAGCTCGAGTAAAAAAGAGAAAAAATAAAAGAATGTAGCGGATGTGGGAATGTCGTCTGAAAAAAGCAAGAAGGTAGAATAAAGGAGGCCTGGAGATAGGTAAACCGGGGTTAGCGTCCTGGAAAACCTGGAAAAGTACTTGAATTTTCATCGTCGTCCTGGATTTTTCAGGATATTAGAGAAAAAATAGGGTTTTTGAGTTCTCTGCTGCACGACTAAAGACTGCTGAACCGTTTTTTTGGTAGGTTCGTGTATATTTGTTCATTCCGCCATTTTTCATTTGATTTCTGGTGTTTTGTTTGAAAGTAGAAGAAAATATTTTGTTACCATTTCGACAAAAATGAATGATTAATTATTAATTTTCTATCAAACTAGATGAATTAGCAACAGATTCGATAACTTTCCAAGCAAAGAATTGAATTTTGAACTAGAAATAATTCATTTTTAACAAAAAATGGAATAGTTCAATTTTCAGTTTAAAGAATTAATTTTTAATGAAAGATCAACGACTTTTCTACAAAAGAATTGAATTTTTGACCAAATTGTTGCATTTTCAGGCCAAATAATTAAATTCTCTACAAAAAAAAAATGAATTTTCAACCTGAAAATACTTATTTTCAGTAAAAAATGTAATAGTTAATATTTAAATGAAAAGAGATTTTAATTTTAAATAAAAAGCAGTTTAATATAAACAAAAATTATTTTTTAACAAAATACTTGAATCCTCAGCTAAAACAGGTTAACTTTCAAAATTACAGTTGCCTTTGTATAAAAAAAAAATGGTTTTTTTACCAAAAATGACGAACTTTGAACAAAATACATCAATTTTTAACCAAATAGTTAAATTTTCTACCAGAAAACGCGAACTTTTAACAAAATATATCAATTTTTAACCATGTTGTTGAATTTTTTTCCAAAAGGGACGAATTTACGACAAATTACATCAATTTTCAACTGAATATTTGAGACTTAATGTTCGTCCAACTTTTATTTAATTAATTTTTAGTTTATATTTTGTTTCTTTCTAATTTTTTTTAAATAAATGGTAGAATTTTTAAACTAAATGATATCAATTTTTAACAAAAAATAGATTAGGTAAATTTTGATTAAATAAAACTAATTTTCAATAAGAAAAAAAAATTAGTTTTCTACAAAACCGTTTAATTTTAAACGTTTGATACCAAATAGTTAAATTTTTTACCAAATTGTTGAATTTTTAAGCCAAACAGGTGAATTCTCTACAAAACAGTTGAAATTTCAACCTGAAAATACTTATTTGCACTAAAAAATGTAATAGTTGATATTTCAACGAAATCAGATTTTAATTTTAAATAAAAAGTAGTTTAATATAAACAAAAAATATTAATTTTAAACAAAATACTTGAATCCTCAGCTAAAAAAGGTTAATTTTCAACCTTACAGCTGCATTTTTATTTTAAAAAATTGATTTTTTACCGAAAATGACAATCTTTCAAGAAAATACATCAATTTTTAACCAAATAGTTGAATTTTCTACCAGAAAAGACGAGCTTTCAACAAGATACATACATTTTTAACCATATTGTTGAATTTTCTACCAAAAGAGACGAATTTACAACAAATTACATAAATTTGCAACTGAATAGTTTGGATTTGATGTTTGTCCAACTTTTATTTGATTAATTTTTTTTTTACATTTTATTCGTTTCTAAAATTTTTTACTAAATAGTAGAATTTTTTAAACTAAAAAAGATAAATTTTTAACATAAAATGGATGAGGTAAATTTTGATTAAATAAATTTAATTTTCAATAAGAAAAAAAATGAATTTTCTACAGAACCGTTTAATTTTAAACGTTTTATACCAAATATTTAAATTTTATACCAAATTGTGGAACTTTCAAGCTATAAGACGAATTTTTTATAAAACGGTTCAATTATCAACACTAGAACATTAATTTACAACCAATCAATTTAATTTTTAACCAAAAAGATTGATATTTAAAAAAATTACATATATTTTCTACAAGAAAAGAGGAATTTTCAACAAAATATATCAATTCTTTACCAAATAGTTTAATTTTCTACAAGAAAAGACGAGCTTTCAACAAAATACATACATTTTTAACCAAATAGTTAAGTTTTCTACCAGAAAAGTCGAAATTTCAACAAAATACATAAATTTTTAACAAAATAGTTAAATTTTCTACCAGAAAAGACGAAATTTCAACAAAATACATACAATTTTAACCATATTGTTGAATTTTTTTCCAAAAGAGACGATTTTACAACAAATTACATAAATTTTGAAGTGAATAGTTGGAATGTGATGTTCGTTCAACTTTTATTTGATTAATTTTTAGAGTATATTTTGTTAGTTTCTACATTTTTTTAACTAAATAGTAGAATTTTTAAACTAAAACAGATCAATTTTTAACAAAAAACGAATTAGGTCAATTTTAATTAAATAAAATTAATTTTCAAGAAGAAAAAAATGAATTTTCTACAAAATTGTTTAATTTTATACGTTTTATACCAAATAGTTGAATTTTATACCAACTTGTGAAACCTTCAAGCAATAAGACGAATTTTCTATAAAACAGTTTAATTATCAGCACGAGAATATTAATTTTCAACAAAAAAGTTAATTTACAACCAATCAGTTGAATTTTTAAGCAAAAAAATCCATTTTTAATCAAAAATAAACCAATTTTCTACAAAAGAGTTGAATATTTTAGCAAATTTGTGAAGTTTCAGGCCAAACAGATGAATTCTCTACAAAACACTTGAATTTTCAACCTGAAAATACTTATTTTCACTAAAAAATGTGATAGTTGATATTTCAACGAAAACAGATTTTAATTTTAAATAAAAAGCAGTTTAATATAAACAAAATAGATTAATTTTAAACAAATTATTTGAATCCTCAGCTAAAACACATTAACTTTCAACAATACAGTTGCCTTTTTATATAAAAAAAATTGATTTTTTACCAAAAATGACGAACTTTAAACAAAATACATCAATTTTTAACCAAATAGTTAAATTTTCTACCAGAAAAGACGAACTTTCAACAAAATATATCAATTTTTAACCATGTTGAATTTTTTTCCAAAAGAGACGAATTTACAACAAATTACATAAATTTTCAACTGAATAGTTTAGATTTAATGTTCGTCCAACTTTTATTTGATTAATTTTTTGTTTACATTTTATTCGTTTCTAACAATTTTTACTAAATAGTAGAATTTTTAAACTAAAAAAGATATATTTTTTACAAAAAATGGATTAGGTAAATTTGGATTAAATAAAATTAATTTTCAAGAAGAAAAAAATGAATTTTCTACAAAACCGTTTAATTTTAAACGTTTTATACCAAATAGTTAAATTTTATACCAAATTGTGGAACTTTCAAGCCAGAAAGTCGAATTTTCTATAAAACAGTTGAATTATCAACACGAGAATATTAATTTTTAACAAGAAAGTTAATTTACAACCAATCATTTGAATTTTCAGCAAAATAGTTATATTTTCTGCTAAAAAACTTAATTTTTAACAACAAAAAACGAATTTTCAACCGAAATTATGAATCTTTCACACACAAAAAATGAACTTTCAAGAAAGCAGTTAAACTTAAAAAAAAGGCTTTAGTTAAACTTTCAACCAAGGAGTTGAATTTGTAGACTAAAAAGATGAATTTTCAATGAAAAATGTAATTGTTGATATTTCAAAAAATGATTTTAATTAAATATAAAAATTAGATTCAACCAACAAAGACGAATTTTCAACAAAATATTTGAATCTTCTACTAATGTAGATTAATTTTCAACCAAACAGCTCCATTTTTAACCAAACAATTGATTTTTGTACTAAAAATGACAAATTGTCAACAAAATACTTATATTTTTAACAAATAGTTTAATTTTCAACAAAATACTTGAATCTCAAACTAAAACTAGAAATAATTAATTTTTAACCAAAAATGGAGTAGTTAAATTTTCAGTTAAAAAATTAATTTTCAATAAAAAGGAAACGAATTTTCTACAAACTAGTTGATTTTTTTACCAGATTAATTTTCAACCATACAGTTGCATTTTTAACAACAAAAAAATTGATTTTTTTACAAAAAAGGAGGAATTGTCAAAAAAATAAATATATTTTCCACCAGAGTTGAATTTTCAACAAAATTCAAACATTTTGAACCAAATATTTGCATTTTTTTTTTAAATATAACAAAGTAGTAAAATCTCTAAACCAAAAAAGATAAATTTTTTACTAAAAATGGAGTAAATAAATTTTACCTTGAGAGAATTAATGTGGAATTTAGAAAACAAATTTTCTACAAAACTGTTTAACTCTACCAAATATGTATTTAAATTTTCTAAAAAAAAAAAGTTGAGGTTTCCACCCGAGAAAATGCATCTTCAACAAAAAATTTATTTCTCAAAAAAATAGTTGAATTTTCAGTTAAAAAAATTAATTTGTAACTGAAAAAAATTAATTTTCAACTGAAATTATGAATCTTTACCAAAAAATGAACTTTTAAGTAAGTAGTTCCACTTTCAAGCAAGAAGTTGAATTTTCAACGACAAAAATTTTAATTTAAAATAAAAAACAAAAGGTTTTAACCGACAAAAACGAATTTTTAACCAAACAGTTGTATTTTTAAACTAGAAATAATTCATTTTTACCCAAAAATGGAATAGTTGAATTTTCATCTATAAAATTAATTTTCAATAAAAAGAAAACGAATTTTCTACAAACCAGTAGAATTTTTTATCAGATTTTCAACCATACAGTTGCATTTTTAACCAAAAAATTGATTTTTTTACAAAAAAGGACGAATTGTCAACAAAAAAAATATATATTTTCCACGAAAGAGTTGAATTTTCAACAAAATTCATACATTTTTAACCAAATATTTGAATTTTCTAAAAAAAGATAACAAAGTAGTAGAATTATTAAACTAAAAAAGATAAATTTTTCACTAAAAGTGGAGTAAATAAATTTTCATTCAATTTAAATTAAAAACTTGAATCCTCAGCTAAAACATATTAATTTTCAATCATGCAGTTGCATTTTTATTCAAAAAATTGTTTTTTTACCAAAAATGACGAACTTTCAACAAAATACATCAATTTTTAACCAAATAGTTAAATTTTCTACCAGCAAAGACGAAATTTGAACAAAATACATACATTTTTAAACATATTGTTGAATTTTCTACCAAAAGAGACGAATTTACAACAAATTACATAAATTTGCAACTGAATAGTTTGGATGTGATGATCATACAACTTTTATTTGATTAATTTTTAGTTCATATTTAGTTCGTTTCCAAAAATTTTTAACTACATGGTAGAATTTTTAAACTGAATGAGATCAATTTTAAAAAAATGGATTAGATAAATTTTGATAAAATAAAATTAATTTTCAAGAAGAGAAAAATTAATTTTCTAAAAAACCGTTTTAATTTTATACGTTTTATACTAAATTGTGGAACTTTCAAGCCAATAAGATGAATTTTCTGTAAAACAGTTGAATTATCAACACGAGAATATGAATTTTCAACAAAAAAGTTAATTTACAACCAATCAGTTGATTTTTTAACCAAATAGTTAAATTTTCTACCAGAAAAGACGAACTTTCAACAAACTATATCAATTTTTAATCATGTTGTTGAATTTTTTTCCAAAAGAGACGAATTTACAATAAATTACATACATTTTCAACTGAATATTTGAGATTTAATGTTCGTCCAACTTTTATTTGATTAATTTTTAGTTTATATTTTGTTCTTTTCTAAAAATTGTTAACTGAATAGTAGAATTTTTAAACTAAAAGAGATCAATTTAAAAAAATGGATTAGGTAAATTTTGATGAAATAAAATTAATTTTCAAGAAGAAAAAAATGAATTTTCTAAAAAATTGTTTAATTTTATACGTTTTATACCAAATAGTTTAATTTTATACCAAATTGTGGAACTTTCAAGCCAAAAAGACGAATTTTTTATAACACAATTGAATTATCAATACGAGAATATTAATTTTCAACAAGAAAGTTAATTTACAACCAATCACTTGAATTTTCAGAAAAATAGTTATATTTTATGCTAAAAAACTTAATTTTTAACAACAACAGAAAACGAATTTTTAACTGAAATTATGAATCTTTCAGACAGAAAAAATGAAATTTTAAGAAAGCAGTTAAACTTAAAAAAAAGCTTTAGTTAAACTTTCAACCAAGGAGTTGAATTTGTAGACTGAAAAGATGAATTTTCAATGAAAAATGTAATTATTGATATTTCAAAAAATGATTTGAATTTATAATAAAAATTAGATTTAACCAACAAAGACGAATTTTCAACAAAATATTTGAATCTTCTACTAAAGTAGATTAATTTTCAACCAAACAGCTCCATTTTTAACCAAACAATTGATTTTTGTACTAAAAATAACAAATTGTCAACAAAATACTTATATTTTTAACAAATAGTTTAATTTTCAACAAAATACTTGAATCCTAAACTAAAACTAGAAATAATTAATTTTTAACCAAAAATGGAATAGTTAAATTTTCAGTTAAAGAATTAATTTTCAATAAAAAGTAAACGAATTTTCTACAAAACAGTTGAATTTTTGACCAAATTGTTGAATTTTCAAGCCAAACACGTGAATTATCTACAAAAAAGTTGAATTTTTAACCTGAAAATATGTATTTTCACTAAAAAATGTAATAATTGATATTTCAACGAAAGCAGATTTTAATTTTAAATAAAAAGCAGTTTAATATAAACAAAAAAGATTTTTCAACAAAATACTTGAATCCTCAGCTAAAACAGGTTAACTTTCAACAATACAGTTGCCTTTTTATAAAAAAAAATTGATTTTCTACCAAAAATTAAGAACTTTTAACAAAATACATCAATTTTTAACATAATAGTTAAATTTTCTACCAGGAAAGACAAATTTACAACAAATTACATAAATTTTCAACTGAATAGTTCAGATTTGATGTTCGTCCAACTTTTATTTGATTAATTTTTAGTTTATATTTTGTTCGTTTCTAAAATTTTTTAACTAAATAGTAGAATTTTTAAACTAAAAATTATAAATTTTTAACAAAAAATGGATTAGTTAAATTTCTAATAAAGAGAAATCATTTTCAATAAGAAAAAAACGAAATGTATACAAAATCGTTTTATTATATACCAAAAAGATGAATTTTATAACAAATTGTGGAACTTTCAAGTAATAAGACGAATTTTCTATAAAACAGTTGAATTATCAACACGAGAATATTAATTTTCAACAAAAAAGTTAATTTGTTGAATTTTTAACCAAAAAAATTGATTTTTTACCAAAAATCACGATATTTCAAAAAAAAGGACATATATTTTCTACCAGAAAAGACAAACTTTCAAAAAAATACATACATTTTTAAACCTATTGTTGAATTTTCTACCCGAAAAGACGAACTTTCTACCAAAAAAGACGAATTTTCAACTAATTAATTTGAACAACGGATGTGATGTTTGTCCAAATATTATTTGATTAATTTTTAGTTTATATTTTTTTCGCCTCTAAATTTTTTGTACTAAATAGTAGAATTTTTAAACTAAAAATGATAAATTTTTAACAAGAAATGGATTAGTTAAATTTCCAATAAAGAGAAATAAATTTTCAATAAGAAAAAAACGAATTTTATACAAAATCGTTTCATTTTATACCAAAGAGTTGAATTTTTTACCAAATTATGGAATTCTCAAGCCAAGAAAGACGAATTTTCTATAAAACAGTTGAGTTTTCAACCCGAGAATATAAATTTTCAACAAAAAAGCTAATTTACCACGAATCAGTTGATTTTTTAACAAAATAGTTCAATTTCCGGCTAAAAGACTTAATTTTTAACAAGAAAAAAGAATTTTTAACTGAAATTATGAATCCTTTACCAAAAAAAATGAAATTTTAAGAAAGTAGTTGAACTTTCAACCAAAAAGTTGAATTTGTAGCCTAAAAAGATGAATTTTCAATGAAAATTGTTATAGTTGATATTTCAAAAAAATATATTTCAATCTAAAATAAAAATTAGATTCAAACAAGAAAGACGAATTCTCAGTAAAATATTTGAATCTTCTACTAATTAGATTAATTTTCAACGAAACCGCTGCATTTTTAACCAAAAAATGGATATTTTTACGAAAAATGACAAATTTTCAACAAAAAACTTATAATTTTAACAAATAGTTTCATTTTCAACAAAATACTTGAATCCTAAACTAATTATTTTCAATAAAAAGTAAACGAATTTTCTGCAAACCAATTGCATTTTTTACGAGATTAATTTTCAACCATAAAGTTGCGTTTTTAACCAAAAAAATTGATTTTTATACAAAAAAGGACGAATTGTCAACCAAATGAATATATTTTACACCAAAGAGTTAAATTTTCAACAAAATGTGTGAATTTTTAACCACGTGGAAGAATTTTCTAGAAAATTCATACATTTTTAACCAAATATTTGAATTTTCTAAAAAAATATAACTAAGTAGTAGAATTTTTAAACTAAAAAAGATCAATTTTTTATTAAAAATGGAGTAAATATATTTCCATTGAAGAGAATTAATTTATAGTTTAAAAAACAAATTTTCTACAAACCAGTTTAATTTTCTACAAAATATTTTGTTGATTTTTCTTTAAAAAAATTAACTAAAGAGTAGAATTTAAAAAAAAAGTTAAATTTTCAGATAAAAAAATTAATTTTCAACAAAATAGTTGAATTTTCAGTTAAAAAAATTAATTTGTAACCTGAAAAAATTGATTTTCTCCCAAATTGTCGACTTTTTGAGCCGAAACTACGAGTCTTCTACAAAACAATTAAATTTGCAATCAAAACAGATCAATTTTTAATCAGACAGTTGCAGTTTTAACAGAAAGGTGAAAATTCTACAAAAGTGGATTAATTTTTAAAACAAAAAGATTAATTTTCAACAAAATATTGTAATTTTCAATAAAATTAATTTTTTTTAATTTCAACCAAACTGTTGAATTTTTTATAAAAAATACCAATTTCAGTCAACAAATCTTGACATAACCTATTATTGTTCAAATATTGTAAATATTGTAATTTTTCTACCAATTTCGAACTAAAAACACCAGTATCATTCAAAATTGTTAAAAGATTGTAAATCTTTTTCAAATTATGATTTTTATTTTAAAATGTCAATTTTTGTTTTAAAATATTAACATAACCTATAATTGTTCGAAATTGTTAATCTTCTTTGAAATCTAGCGATTTCTTAATACGAATTTCAATTTCCGACGAAAAACGCCAACAAAATCGGAAATTGTTCAAGCTTGTAAATCGTATTATTCAAACAAAAATAATTGGATTTAAATCCAATGCCTTTTTGTTTATAAATGCCAATTTTAGGTGAAACACGCCAACATAACCTAAAGTGGTTGAAAAATTGAACATATTCTTTTCCAATCTAATATTTTTTTATTTATAAAAAAACAATAATTTCGTCAAACAACACTAACATAACAGAAAATTATTCAAAATTGTAATTTTTCTTCAAAACCTAACGATTATAAATCTTGTTCAAAATAATCATTATTTTAATTAAAAAATGCCAATTTCTGATGTAAACCGCTAACATAACCTAAAATTGTTAAAATTTGTGAATCTTCTTTGGAATATAATTTTTTAATTAAAAATACCAATTTTCAACGAAAAATTTAACATAATCCAAAATTGTTAATAGATTCTTAATCTTAATCAAATTATAAGGCTTTTTGTTTTAAAATAATAACCAAAAAGATGAATCGTCAACACAAAACATTAATTTTTTACCAAAAAAGGAATATTAAAATTTTTATTTAAGATACTCAATTTTCACAACAACAAAAAATTTCTACAATACAATTATTTTGTATCAAGTAGTTGAATTTTTAAAACAAATTGTTGGATTTTCATGCCAAAAAGAACATTTTTCTACAAAAAAGTTAAATTTTTAACCTTTAAATATGAATTTTCAATTAAAAAGGTAATTTTTAACCAATCAGTTGAATTGTCAACAAAAAATTTAAATTTTCAGTCCAAAAAGTAATTTTTTTACCAAAACAGGAGTATTTCAATTTTCATTTAAGAGACTTAATTTTCACTTTTAAAAAGTAATGGTCTATAAAGCAGTTAATTTTGTATCAAGTAGTTGAATTTTTTAACAAATTGTTGGATTTCCAAGCCAAAAAGACAACTTTTTTCCAGAACAGTTCAATTGATAAACCTAGAATATGAATTTTCAATAAAAAAGTTAATTTTCAACTAAAATTGTGAACCTTCAACCAAACAAATGAATTTTTAAGAAAGTAGTTGAACTTTCGGCAAAAGAATTGAATTTTCCAAAGACAAAGAACATGTTTCAACCAATTATTTACGTAAATTTTCAACTAAATAGTCTGAACAGTGGAAGTTATGTTAGACCAAATTATATTTGAATAATTTTTAGTTCATATTTATTTTATAAAAATTTTTAACCAAATGTTTGAATTCTTAAAATAAAAAAGATAAATTTCTAACAAAACATGGTTCAGTTAAATTTTGATTCAAGAGACTTAATTTTTAATTTAAAAAAAACGTTGACTTATCTCCAAATTGTTGAATTTTAAAGCCAAAAAGACAAGGTTTCTATAAAACAGTTTAATTTTGAACCCAAAAATATGAATTTTGAACAAAAGGTTAATTTTCAACCAATCAGTTGAATTTTCAACAAAATAGTTGAATTTACATTAAACTGGAATAATTGTTAACAAAAAAAAAAAAAAAATTTCAACTAAAATTTTAAATCTTTAACCAAACAAAAATTAATTTTTGTTAAAGTAGTTCATCTTTCAAGCAAGAAGTTGAATTTTCGACCGAAAAAGATAAAGTTTTAACGAAAAAATTAATAGCTGACATTTCAACAATAAAATATATAAATTTAAAATACAAAAAAATCTTATATATAACCAAAAAAAAAACGCCAACGTAACCTAAAATTGTTCGAAATTGTTAATCTTATTTGAAATCTAGCGATTTTTTAATACAAATTTAAATTTCTGACGGAAAACACTAACACAATCCCAAGTTGTTCCAGCCTGTAAAATTGTATTATTTTATAAACAAAAATAATTGGATTTAAATCCAAGGAATTTTTGTCTAAGAATGCCAATGTTAGGTAAAACACACCAACATAGCCTGAAGTTGTCAAAAAATGGTAAATATTCTTTTAAATGCATTATTTTTGTTATTGAAAATACCAATAATTTCTACGAAGAACACTAACGCAACTCTTGTTCAATTTTTGATCATTTTTGTTTTAAAATACCAATTTTTAGTGTAAAATGATAACATAATCTAAAAATGTGATAAGTTGTCAATCTTCTTCAAAAATTATAATGATTTTTGTTTTAAAATACCAATTTTTGGTATAACATTCTAACGTAACCTAAAATTGTTCAAAGTTGTGAATCTGCTGTGAAATCTATTTTTTTGTTATATTCAAAATACCAATAATTGCCAAAAAAAAACACTTGACATGATCCAAAATTGTTAAAAGATTCTCAATCTTGTTTATTATAAAATTTTGGTGAATAATAATTAATTTTTTGTTCAAAACGCTAACATAACCTAAAATTGTTCAAACTGGGAAGTCTTGATGATTTTTGTTTGAAAATGCTTAATTCTACTGAAAAAACTAACACAACATAACATGTTTTAAAATTGTAAACTCTTCTTCGAAACTTTATGATTTGATATTAAAATGTTGTCTGATAAATAATAATTTCCAGCAAAAAGGACCATCGCAAAAGATGAATTTTCTACCAAGAATATTAATTTTATAGTAAAAAAGACGTATTTTCAACGAAATAGTTACATTGTCAACCGAAGAGATGAATTTTCAACTGAAATGATGAATCTTGAACAAAAAAAAATTAATTTTCAAGCACTTGCATTTTTAACCAAAAATATTCATTTTCAGCCAAGAAGATTAAATTTCTACCAAAAAGATCAATTTTCCACAAAACATGGAATAGCCCAATTTTCAGTTAAAGATATGTTTTAAACTAAAGTGATGAATTTTCAACTAAAATAAATGAATTTTCTATTAAAAAAATACAAACTTTCAACAAAATACATGAATTTTCAACTGAAAAAGATAAATTTTCAACCAAAAATACAATATTTAAATTTTCAGCTAAGAAATAAATTTAAAAAAAAAAAAAATTTCAAGTAAAGAAATTAATTTTCAACCCAAAAACAGGAGTTTAAGAAAAAAATTAATTTTCAGCTAAAAAAGATCAAGTTTTGAGCAAAAATAGAACAGTTTCATTTTTTTTTTATTTAGTTGCAACTAAGAAAACGAATTTCAACCGCAAAAATCAATTTTAAACTAAAATGTTGAAGCTTCAACCAAAAAAAAAAAAAATGAATTTTTACCCAAATAGGTGAATTTCCAACCCAAAAGATGAAATTTCTACCAAAAAATACCAATTTAAAAACAAATACTTGAATTTTCAACCAAAAAACATCAACTTTTAACCAAAAATTCAGAACTCTTATTTACAAATCTTGTTCCTGAAAATTTGAACTTTTAAAAACGTCTTTTTAGTTTGCAAATGTTTCTGAAGTTCTAATAATTCGAAAAATAATTTAGGCACACATTTAATCTGATTAAAAACTTGAGTAAGAATTTAAATAATTAAATGATAAATGCGTTGTTCCAGTATTTAATTTTGAATTATAAGCTTTAAAATATTCTTTAGAAATGGCAGACGCAGATCCACAATTAAAGCGTCTTTTGCTCCCTGATGAGGAAACAACATTTGAACAATTTATAAGATATGGATTGTATATCGCAGCTATTTTCCAAGTGGTATGCTTAGCATCTTTAGCATTTTATCCATCGGGATCTTCTGATGGTGTTGCTGCTCTAAAGGTATTAAAATGTCTATTTTGTTTTCATATTCAAATATAAATTATAATACTGTTTTAAAAACTAATAGATTTGATTAAAAGTAAATAGTAGTTACTTCTATAATTAAACTTGATTAAACATTAATAATTATTTTATCAGGATGATCAGAGCGATGTTGAATGTTCCGAAAATAGTCCACAAGTTACACCCAGAAGGCCTCATCGACCAAGAAAACAAGAGAAAAAGAAAAGACGCTAAATTATTTTAAAAATGTTAGCTCGACAATAATTATTAATATGACTGATCATTACATTCCATTGTACAATATTCGTAATTTATTTTCCATGTTTATAGATATTTTGTTTTTGTTTTTGAAATAAATGTCACCTATCATTGTTAAAATTAAAGCGATCCCGATGTAAGAAGGGAACCCTGATGAACTCTCTTTAAAATTCTCAGAATTGGGTTACAGTTAATGTGCAACTCGGAAAAAATGCTAGTTTCCTTCTGGATCTCAGACCAGAAGGGTCCTTTCAT
>JAABKJ010007154.1:0-21226 GCA_011634705.1 Andricus grossulariae
AATAAATAATGAATAAATAATAATATAATATATATATAAATAATAATAAAATAATAAATAATTAATACGTAAATTAAAGCGTAAATTTTAATTTTATTTACTGTTCATTGCACATAAAATGTATGAAAATAATAAGTCAGGCGATTCGTCTCGAATCAACACATCTTTTCTATTCTCACCTCAACTTTAAATTATGAGAATGAGCCAATTTTTACTATAAAAATCTCGAACCAAGGAATGTTTTATATTGTTGCATCAACTTTGTATTCTGTTATTGAAAAAAGTTTTACCATAAAAAACCGATTTTAAAAATATTGTTAAGTGCTAAAGAAAATGCAATAAATATTTTCAGAAATCCTTTGGTCAGTTTTTAGATATTAATGGTGAAAATAATCCTTTCGAATTTCATGAACTTATCTGCAAGGGTTTTCAAGTTATTTTGTTCACAAAAAAGTGTGAAATTCACACACCCATTCACACATACACACATCCACACACACACACACACACACACACACACACAGACATCCGGACAATTGCTTAGAACATTGTATTAGAAATTTTTAAATTGAGAAAGGTTTAATTAAATGAATTAAAATTTGTTGGAAAATGTTACCATTACAAAGCTTCCTCTATGAGGAAGCCAAAAGGTTATGATGTTGAAAAAATACACAAAGCAACCATGAACGTAATACTGATCGCAATATCATGAATGATGCTCTTTTTCTCAAAAGAACTTGTTTCCTGTGACGTGAGGTAAATGTGACTAATGATATTTTGTATCAGCTTCATCACGGTGTTAGCTGGCCTTTATTGTGCCTATTGATTGTACTTGTTTTACCCAACCAATGAAGTGAAAACGGGACATGCTTTTTAAAATGGCTATATTAGAATAACCGTAGTCGAAAATAAAAAACACGCCTATCCCTTTTTGGATGTAGCGTGTTTTGTTAAAGATACTACAACTGAAAGAAGATAGGGCTGAGTAGAAACACACCATATCGCATTTCCGGTAACACTTCTTTCCTTTTTTTGAAAAATAGAAATATAGCCATATCGCATTTCCAGTAGTCCCCTTCATCCCTAAGGGTAGAAAAAAGGGGAAATGCTATGGGATTGCTTTTTTCATGAAGGGGCCATGCTGTAAAAAAGGGTAGGCGTGAGAGAAAACACTACTAGTTCTTAGTTTTTGTAAACATTGCAAATATTTAATAAATCTAGTGATATGAAGTCATAGAATTATTTGATTTATCCTTTCAATTTGACCATTTGCTTGGAGATGGTGACTATAATTCAGAGTAAGTTTAAGTTGTCATTTTTCACACGAAGCTCTCAAATTTCAGAACATGAAACTCGTTCCTCGATCGGTTATAAATCTATTTGGATAAACGACAGTTTGAATAAAATCCTCTAGCTTCTTTACAGTTGAGTTGGCTTTCACATCTTTAACAGGTCGAATAAAAGCGTATCTTGTTCAATTATCGATTAAATCAAATAAATACATATTTCTCTTAGGATTCGGCAAAAAAGGACACAATAAAATCAATAAAAAGCAAAGTGTCAATATACACAACTTCAAATGACCCTTTCCCAGGCGGATTTGGATTAGGTTCCCCTGCTTGCAAACCACTCTTCCTTTTTGCTGAGAAACTCTGTACACAGTTTTCGATATGAACCCTATCATACCTTTTCATCTCAGGAAAATGATAAAATTCATCTATTCTCTTGACCGTCTTTTCAACTCCGAAGTGACTTGGCAGATCATGATAACGGATAACTAACGCTTTTCCTATTTTCTTTGGCACAACATAAATTTCTCCAGTATCTTTTCCCTCGCGTACCTTTGAGAACAGTAGCCCATTTCTCAAAACAAAATCTCTCCCTCGCCCTTTTCCGGCCTTTGTTCAGTCTTTCTCCCTTTTGTCCAAAATCCAAATAATTTCAACAATATCATCATCTGTTCTTTGATGCATAAGAACTTTGTCCTCTCTGCTCGTGATCTCTAAAACCGACTCGAAGTCAGTTGGACTATCAAGTGCTCGCGACAAAGCATCTACGAAGTCTGTCCAGAATGTATATGACCTATTGCTCTATTTTTGTACCTAGCTGTGCTCTTGTCAAAAACGGACCAGTGTATGCAGCTTCGTAAACGTCTAATCACGTACGCATCGCATTTCAGGATGACGGAACGCACCGAACAAAGAGTGTACATTAAATTTTGCCAAAAACTTGATCATTCGTGTTCGGAAATCACCGTTATATTTTGTAATCTGTATGATGATAAGTTTGTCAGTGATGCTCAGATTAAAGAATGGTTTAAACGATTTGAAACTGGTCATACTTCAGTGGTAAGTGACCATCGCTGTTGCAGGCTTGCAACGTCCAAAACACCTCAAAATGTGGAACGAGTGCGAGCGTTAATTAATTAAATGATCTTCAACAGTGAGAAAGATAGAGGAAGACCTCGAGATTACAAAAATGTTTGTTTTGGAAATTTTGAGTTTGATTTGTCCAAAATTGGCGACTGGGTCCTTCGCCATGAAAAACGTACCTGTCCATTCATCGGAGCTTATTGAGCAATTTCTGGTGCAGCACGGCCTTAGACATCTTTGACAGCCACCATAATATCATGACCTGGTTTCCTGTGATTGCTGGTTGTTACCCAAATTAAATTATCCTCTAAAAGGAAAACGATCTGACTCTTAGGAGTGCTTCTGAAAGTGGGAGGATCGCTGTGAGAAGGCTTTGACTTCCCAAGGGGAGAACTTTCAAGGGTATATCATCGCTATCGACCAGAATTAACTCTTACTCCTGGTACGCCATAAGGTCGGATACTTTCCGGACAAATCTTGTACATGCCCCGATTTTTTGTAATGCTTGGAAAAATGAAAATGAGTGATTTTATTTTACAAGTAAAGCATACCGTTCCTCTATTGCACTCTTTACATATTTTTCCTGTTTTCAAGAAATTTCCCCTTTTTCTCGTTTTTCTGCCAAAACGCAAACTAAATTAATGAAACCCAATAAAAAAATGCCATTATTTTTTTACAGTAATTTTTTTTAATTTAAAAGTATACTGTTATATTTCTGGTTCAAAATTCATCTCTTTCGGCTAAACATTTTACTATTCATTTAAAGATTTGCCTACTTTGTTAAAAATTCATTCTATTGAAGACTGAAATATTTTGTTGAAAATTCGTTTTTGTGATTGAAAATTAATGTTTCTAGTCGAAAATGCGACTACTTGGTTGATAATTGAACTAATATGTCAAAATTATTGTATTGATTGGAGATTTGCTTACTTTGTTCGAAATTCGTTCCTTTTTGGTTGACAATTAATTTTTTAAACTAAAAGTGTAACTATTCGATTATTGTTTAAAAGTTGATGTATTTAGATGTAAATTCGCCTTTTTTAGTTGTGAGTACAACTATGTCTTTTGATGAAAATGCAATATATTTCAACTTGAAATCTTTAGCGTTGCATATTGTATTCAATATGGTGCCTATAAATTAGTTTTATTTAGAATAATTTACTCCCCTATTATTCTACTAGATCTAAAGATTCAACTATTTTGTGAAATTCATGTTGTTTGGGTGAAAATTCGTCCTTTTGATTTAAAAATGTGTCTCATACGTTAGACAAGTTATCTTTTTTTGGTTAAAAATTGAACTATTTGGTTAAAAGTTCAACTATTTTGTTGAAAAATCTTCTCTTTTGCTTGAAAATTAAATTATCTGGTTGTAAATGCAACTGTTTAATTACAATTTTTTGTTAAATTCATCTTTATAGGTTGAAAACTCAGCTATTCCGTTGAAAACTGAGCTATTCAGTTAAAAATTCAACTATTTTGTTAAAGTCATCTTTTATGGTAGGAAATTGACCTTTCTTGTTTGAAAATTCATCTTTCTTGGTTGAAAATTCGATCATTTGGTTGAAAAAACATATTTGTAGCTTGAAATTTCAACAATTAAGCTTTATATAGTTTATATATAGTAAACAGAAAACTGATATTTTTCATTTGTTTCATGCAGAAAAATTTATAGAACAAATGAAAAATATTATTGTCTTGACAACTATGTATAAACGATACATTTTTCACCTGGGTACTTTGTTAAAGTCACCTTTTATGATGGGAAAGTAATCTTTTCTGGTAAAAAATTCAACTGTTTTGTTGAAAATTCGACCTTTTGGGTTAAAAATTCATTTTTAATTGTAAAAACCCTTCTTTTTTCGTGAAAAACTAATCTTTCTTGTTTGAATTTTTTTCAACTTAACTTTCTTCTAATAAATCATCTTCCTGGCTTAAAAATGTAACTATTAGGTTCAAAATTCAATAAATTTGTTGAAAATTCGTCTTTCTCGCTTGGAAGTTCAACTATTTGGTTGTAGTTCGAACTGCTTGTTTAGATATTTTTGTTGTTGAAAATTCATCTCTATAGGTTAAAAATTCAGCTATTTGGTTATAAATTCCACTATTTTGTTAAAGTTATCTTTCATGCTAAGTGATCTTTCTTGGTTGAAAATTTATCTTTCTTGGTAGAAAATTCAAATTTTTTCTTGAAATACAAATTTATTCTAAAACATTCGTCTGTTTGGCTGAAAATGCAATTGTGTTTGGTTGAATTTCAATATTTGTTTTTTGAAAATTCGACCATTTGCTTGAAAATGCATCTTGTTAAGAATGTAACTTTTTTGTTAAAATGATCTTTTTTGGTTAAAAAGTAATCATTCTTGGTGGAAAATTATTTTTTTTTTCAATAATATTTCTTCTGAAAAATTTGTTTTTTGTTTTAAAAGTTTAACTATTTGGTTAAAAGTTCAACAATAGGGCGTATCGAAAACTTGGTTACAGTTATCTGTTTTGTTGAAAATTCGTCTCTTTTGCTTGAAAGCTCAACTATTTGGTAATAATGCAACTGTTTGATAAACCTTATCTTTTTTGGTAGAAAATTCCACTATTTGGATAAAAATGCATCTTTCTTGACCGAAAATTCACATTCTTTTCAGAAATTCATCTTTTATGATTGAAAAGTTAACATTTGTTTAAATTCTTTTGTTGAAAATTCATATTTCTTCGTAAATTAATTTTTTTTTTGGTTGAACATTATTTGATTGAAAATGCAATATATTTTGACTTAAAATCTTAGGAATATAAAGCGTTTCATGTGGAATTTCACATCGCAACAACATTAATTTTGTTTTAAGGAATTGATTTCCATATTATTTCCCTATTTTCGTGAAAAATCGCCACATTTTCTCTGTTTTGAGAGAAGTTTGGGCTATCAATATTACGTTTGGTGTTTTATTATAGGGTTTATCAAATAAAATCGAAGAAAAAATGTTGACTTAAAAGGAAAGAAGGGTGATCGTACGAGTATTACTGACTTCACCCTGGGGGGTTCAAGCTTGGTGTGATGATCTGTGACAAACTAGGGGAGGAGTGGAAAAAGTATTGAAAATAGCGTGACGTAGTTTTTGAACGTCCTCTTAATATAATGTGGGAACTAGAAGAAATTAAAATTTCGGTAGATGATTTCGCCGAAAAATGTTGAGAAAATAGAAATTGGTCAACAGATTAGAGAGATAATATTGTCCATTGAGAAATTGAATGAAAACCCAAAAATATAGTATAAGATTGCCGTTGATAAAGTAATTATGAAGCAGTTTTATTAAACAAAAACAGAAGATTGTAAATAATTTAAACAAAAATCGAGAATGTATCGCGCAATATTTTGACGAGCTTGGAAAATCAAATAATATATACATTAAAATTGTAAAAAATGTGAAAATTGTCAGAATGATAATTGTTGATGAATATAAGCAAAAGGGGACTGTTATAGAAACTGATTCGGAATATGCAAGTCAGCTGCGAAAAGATCATTATTTTTCAGTTATTTGAAAAATTCAGTGTATGGTTATATTATTTTCGAATAAAATATTGCAATACAATACAATACAATACAAACAAATAAGCTTGAAATAAAAATTGTAAAAAATGTGAAAATCGTGAAAATGAACATTGTTATTGAATATAGGCTGAAAGGGATTTTTACAAAAACTGATTCGGAATATGCAAGTCCAGTTGCGAAAAATTAATTATTATTATTCCGTTTATAAAATATTCCAGGTAAAAAATGTTAAAAGTTCAAGATTCTGGTCTTTCAATATTGATGATCAGGGAAAATGAAAAATTGGTCAGGCACTTACATTCCTTTTTATTACAGATGCTTTCTCCTGAAGATTATCTTTTTAGTTAAAAATTGTATTATTTGTTTGTAAATTCAACAATATTTTTAAAAAGTCATTCTTCTTGGTAGAAAATTTACCTGTTTTGTTGAAAAGCTAACTGAAATCTTTTGTGGATGAAAATTCAACAATTTTTTTTGAAAATTTGTCTTTTTAATTTAGAAATTCATATATTTTAGTAAAACTTGCACCATTCTTAGATAAAAATACAACTCCTGGGCTAAAAATTTAACAATTTTGTTAAAAAGTTATCTTTTTTGGTTCAAAATTCAACTGTTTTCTAGAAAATTTGTCTCTTTGGATTGAAAATTCGAGTATCTTCATAGAAAATTTACTTCTTGTTCAAAGCTAATATTTTGATGTTGAAAACTCAAACTGCAATCTTTTATGGATGAAAAATCAAATCTTTGTTTGAAAGCTTGTCTTTTCAATTACAAAATTCATCTATTTTATCAGAAATTTTATCTTCTTGGATGAAAATGCAACTGTTTGATTGAAATTCAACAACTTTGTAAAGTCATGCTTTTTTGTTAAAAATGCAACTGTCATGTCGAAAATTTAACTATTTATGCAGAAAATTAACTTTTTAAAAAAAAATCATATTTGGTGTTGAAAAGACAAATTAAATTTTCTTAGGATGAAAATTCAGCTATTTTTTTTAAACTTCTCTTTTTCATTTAAGAAGTAATCTATTTTGTTAGAAATTGTATCTTTCTTGGATTAAAGTGCAACTGTTTAACAATGTTGTTAAAAAGGCATCCTCTTTGCTTGAAAATTCAACTGTTTTGCTGAAAATTCGAGTATTTTCGTAGAAATTTTACTTCTTTTTTAAAACTTATATTTTTATGTTGAAAAGTCAAACTAAAATCTGTTTTGGATGGAAATGCAACTAGTTTTTTGAAATTTTATCTTCTAGATTCAAAAATTCATCTATTTAAGTAGAAATTTTATCTTTCTTGGACAAAACTGCAACTATTTGGTTGTTTAAAACTCATATTTTGATGTTAAAAAGTCAAACTAATATCTTTTTGGATAAATATTCAATAACGTTTTTTGAAAATGTGTCCTTTTGGTTTAAAAATTCATCTGTTCAGTAGAAATTTCATCTTTATTGGATAAAAATGCAACTGTTTGGTTGAAAAGTAGTCTTCCTTGCTTGAGGATTCAACTATTTTGTTTGCAAATTTTAGTTGAACCAGTTTGTTAAGAAATCATTTTCTTTTTTTTTTTTTTGAAGATTCATATTTTTAGTTGAAAATTCATCTCTTTGGTTAAAAGTTTGACTATTTTGTTGAAACTGATCTTTTTAATTGAAAATTCAACTGCGTGGGTAAAAGTTGAACTGCTTTGTTGATTTTTTTTTCGAATTAAGGTTTATCTCTTTGGTTGGAAATTTAACTATTTTTTTGAAAATGAATTTTTTTGCTGAAAATTTAAATTTTCTTGTTGGAAATTCAATTTTTGTACAGAAAATTCGTCTTCTGACTTAACAGGTTCAACAATTTAGGTGAACTTTTTTTTCTTTCAGGACTGAAAAATCTCTATTTGTTGAAAATTTGTGTTTTTTATTATAAAATTCCATTTTTTATAAAATTTAATTTCATTCTATTTGAATATCAGCTATTACACTTTTTTGAGAATTCATCTCTTCAGGCTGGAAATTCAATTGTTTTGATAAAAATTTTTATTAATATCCTAAAAAGTGTAGTATCATGTTAAAAAGTCATCTTTTATATTAGAAGAGTCCTTCTTTTTTTGTTTATAGTGAATAAATAAATTTGAAATTTTTTAATTTGTATCTGAAATATTGTTTTATTCAGTTCATAAAAGATCCTGTTAAAAATATTAAAAGATTTGAATGCTGATGCTTGAATGTCAATGATCAGGGAAAATGAAAAATTGGTCACGGAAAAACCAGGGAATTTTGAAAATGAAGTTTTCACCCTGCAAAGCATGTTTTATCTTAAATACAAAAAATTTCCATTAGTTTCGAGTCCCATATCTTAGGATTTATGGTAACCATAAATGACATACCGTAAGACTAAGAGGGTGGGTGGGGCAGGGGTTTAGGAAATATGTTGTTACGGTTCGTTACACGGGGTGGAGGGGGGAGGGTCTTGGAAGGGGCCTATAATTCGTTACGTAATTTGAGTGCAGCCTCTTATTTAAAAGATTCAATGTACTATTGTCTTAAATTTTAATGCGGCATCGCCGAAGAAACCTTAAAAATAAGAAAGAGTTAAAAAATATTTGAGGATTTATGATGTATCAATATAAAAGAGAAAATTGTTCATTTGTTCTAGTGTAACGAACTACTTCGTAGTGAATTTGTCTATTGCCGATCTTTTGGTAACCATGATCTGCATGCCTATGGCTGTAAGTCAAGCGGTTTCCATTATATGGGTCTACGGTGAAATCATGTGCAAGCTCTTCTTCTATCTTCAAGGTACGTATTACTTATCAACTACACTGAACCTTGACCCATACGAGCCATTGATTTTCATGTCATCCGTTCGACCAGAAAAAAGGGAACATCATGTTATGTTTATGTACATACGTACGTTTTATCGTAAACTCAGGAAATAGTTTTCGTCTTCACGACTTTAGACACGACACAGATCTCATATCAGGACGAGGCCAACGAAAGCATTTCTATTCCTGCTTTCTTTATTTTCGGTTCCGTTTTCCTTATTTCTACAAATCGTGGCTTTACCATATGGAACAGAGCATACATATAATCATACTTTATTGTATTCCACTTTACAATTTTTTCTCATTTTGAACCTTTGCTATCTGGGGTATAGGGAAGACCAGTAGATCCCTAGTGGAAAAATATTTACAAAAAAGTACAACAAACTAAAACCATTTTTACAGCAATCTACAAATAAATGCAATAAACTACAACCGAAATTACAGGAAAGTACAACTTCTTTCTATTATTAGGAAGAATTTTTACTTTTTTTGTATTTTTTTTGTATATTGCTGCATTTTATTGTAGTTTTACTTTCCTTAAATAATTTATCAGGTCTACAAATCAACTCAATGTTTTTAATTTGATATCTTGTAACTCTTCATCAAACTTTAATATTTTTTCAAATCGCGTCCGACAAGGAACATTTGAGATACTGGATTCTTTTACATTCTAATTCAAAAATCACCACTGTGAAATCTCTGGAACTACTTTTTACACATTTTATGGGTCACGCCTTCTCCTATGGTTGACCAAATCATTTCGGCCATATCAGCTACATTTTTTTCAGTTGGAATGCGGAAAGAATGCAATGTCTTAAATGTTCCTTTTCGTTTACCATTGTATTCACTAACTATTTTTTAGCTCAAGTCCGCAACGAATTAATTTGAAGACATAATGTAAAAAAGTAAAACTACAAGAATTTACAACTACAAGAATCTACAGGAATTTATAGGTTTTGCAGGCAGAAAGTTGTTCTTTTTCGACCCACGATGACAAGTATGAAGAATATTACAAGGAGATAATTTTAAATTGAAATGTATACATGATTGCTATCACAAAAAAAAACTTCTATGTTTAAACTTTGAAGGAATGGTAGAATATTAAACGACCATAATAAATATTCGTAATCAAACAATAAAAAACCTTACGTTTTAAGTTTTTTTCTAATATTATAGCAATTGATGGGGCACCATATATGTCATTTAAAATTATGTCATCCGAGGTCGAAAGAGAACAACTTTTTGATTGCAAGTAAAAATTGAATAATCGAGAAAGATTTGAACACGGTCATTAAAATTAAAAGATTCGAACTCTTAAAGATAATTTGTTTATTTGAAGTTATAAAAACTTAGCTCCAAATTAAAACCTACCCAAAATTGAATACTTTTGAATTTTAAATTTTGAAAATTAAAGCTCGAAGCTTTTTTGATTCAAATCGTCGAAAATGTACGCGTAATTAATGGAAGCTTTCAACACTTTTCAATTGAAAATTGTGTAAATGAAAGCCGCTAAACTGCAAAATTAAATTTTTTAACTTCTACATATTGCACAATTCAAAGATTGAAAAAATATAAAACCACGCTATTATTTTCAATGCCGTAAATTGAAGCATGAATCAAAAAGTTTATAAATTTTCAAACTTATATAATTTTTGTCATTTTTAAGCTAGAAAAATTAATGTATACATCAGAGTTTGTTTTGAAATATTTTTAAATATTCACTTACAAATTTGTTTTAAACAAATTATTGAAAAATTTTCCAGGAATCTAATGAAAATTTTGTTATTATCTTGGAACTCCAATTTTTCATACAATTTTTTGAAAATCCTGCAAGATCAAAAAAACTAGTTTAAAATCTTCCAGTGCCATTTTTAGTTTTTCAAGGAATTTGGATCGAAGATTTTGGAATCTTTTCAAAACTTCTAAATATATCCTAAACTTTTCCGAATTTTTTCAAATTAATAATTGTTCAATTTTTAGTAATCAAACTTTCTCAGCAATATTTAAAATAATCATTATTTTTTTAAAACCTTTAATAATTAATATATTGCAAAATAAACTTATACACACTTTTGAGTAAGATTTTTTTCCATTGAAATGCATTTTTCTGTCTGAACAAATTTACATGAAATTATTTTGTAAAATAAATAACATTTCTGATTTAAAATTACGTTTGATAGATGTGTATATCTAGATAAAATTTGTATGTAAAAAAATGTTGCATAACTGAAATTTCGACTTGAACTTTTTTTCAAATATTATAAAAGCAAAAGGAGTTGGTAAAAGTGTGATATTTTTCAAAATTGTAGTTCCTTGTATTGTCTTGTATATATTACATATTCTACGAAAATTGACAAAAAGAATTTCTTGTAAAAATTCATATTTTTTTGTTTAAATTTGTACATTTCTACAATAAACTACTATTATCTACAACATAATTTGAAGTACAGTTTCCCAATATTTAAACTTTTGTGAAATATTTTATTTTTTTGTAAAGAGTTGTAACTTTCTAGAATAATTTACGTAAAATTAAAAACAGTTTTTATGACGTCAAACAACTAAATTGAAAAAATGTAGAATCCTTCAGTTTTCTATAATAACGTGTAGATTTTTACAACAAGGTAAAGAAAAATATTAATTAAAAGCTATACAAATTTTCATACTGTAGAAACTTATATTTCATTGTTAATTTTTTTACTTTTCTGCAAGAAAATACAGGAAAAAATAGCTATACATATTTAATTGTATTTTTTTGTTAAATTTGGTACATTTTATTATAAAAAAGCACATGTTTTAACAAAAAATTACATTCGTAGAAATATTGTACTGCATTGTAAAAATTTTTTCACCAGGAATAATGATTCTACGGTAGATAATCATTAATTATAAGTACAAATATAAGTGTAATAATCATTTCTGGTTTTAATATGTTAACAGGTATTGTGTCTTAAATATTAATTACATTAAATAAATTACTTCACACACATTAGTATTTTAAACTAATGATTATCTACTGTAGGATCATTATCTACTGTAGTGTGGCCTCCCCTACTTCCAAAAAGGTCACCCAAGAATATTGGCTTGATACTTAGTCCAGAATGAGGGGGAAACGAATCCTAAACATTTGGACCAGCGGAGGTTGATTTCTCCGGATTATAATGGATTGTCCAGCATTATCTCTAAATAAAAAATTACTCTGGATTGCCTAAGATTACTCCGGATTTCATAGAATTACTCTGAATAACATAAAATTATGGTGGATTAGTCCGCCTAATTAAGACTCACGCGAATTTTCAAAAAAAGATTACATTTTAATAAAATTCTTCATTTTTCAACAAAATAGATAACATTTTAACCGAAAAGTTGAATGTTCAACAGAGGAGATAAATTTCCTATCGAAAAAGATGAATTTTCAACAAAATGGATCAGTTTTCAACGAAGAAGTTAAATTTTCATCCAAAAAAGATCAATTTTCAACCGTACAGTTGAACTTTTAACCATAATAGATCAATTTTCAGCCAAAAAGAAAACAAATTTTCAAGAAACTAGTTAAATTTTTATCTAAACAGATAAATTTTCAACTAAAATTATGAATCTTTGACTGGAATAATTAAATTTCCAAAATGATTAAGCTTCAAATGGTATAGTTGAATTTTAGTTAAATTTTCAACCAAAAATTTAGTTTAATTTTCAGCCAAAAATTTAGTTAAATTTTCCACCAAAAATTTAGTTAAATTTTCAACCAAAAATTTAGTTAAATTTTCAACCAAAAATTTAGTTAAATTTTCAACCAAAAATTTAGTTAAATTTTCAACCCAAAATTAAGTTAAATTTTCAATCAAGGAGATGAAGCTTCAACTAAAATCAAGAATCTTCTACCAAAAAAATAACTGTTTAACAAAATTGTTGAATTTTCTACAAAGTAAATAAAATTTTACCACAAATAGGTGAATTCTCAACGTAAAATGTAATAGCTGATATGTCAACCAAAACTGATTTTAATTTTAAATTAAAAGCAATTAAAATTTACTAAAAAGGATGAATTGGCAAACAAATAGTTTACTTTTTAATTAAGAAGGATACTTTTCAACAAAATTGTTAAATTTCTTTAACCCAAAACATAAATGGAATAATTAAATTTTCAGTTGAAATAATTAATTTTCAACAGACGATAAAACTTCCAACGATATAGTTAAAAGTTTCACCGAAATAGTTAAATTCTCATACAAAAAGATGAATTTTAAAACAAAAAGATCAGTTTACGACAAAAAAGTCATTTTTTTACAAAATATATAAAATGTTAAGCCAGAATCTTAATATTCTACCAAAAAAACAAAATTTCAATAAACAAAACAATTTTTATCTAAGAAAAACAAGTTTCTACCAAAAATAAAATAGTTAAATTTTTAGTTTAAAAAATTAATTTTTAACAAAAAAAACTAATTTGCAAGAAAATAGTAAATTTCTCAACCAAAGAAAAATCATTTTCAACAAAATAGTTGAAATTTTTGCACAAGAAAAGACTTTTCAACCAAATTATTGAAGTTAATACATAGTGGCTTAATGTTTCCCAAATAAAAGAATTTTCAACGATGAAGATGAATTTTCAACCAAAAAAGACAAATTTGTACAAAAATGGAACAGTAAAATTTCAAATTTCAAATTTCAGTACGATATATTCAGTTAAATTTAAAAACAAAGAGATGAATTTTTAACTAAAAAGAAAGAATCTTCAACCAAAAAAATGACTTTTCAATAAAACTGCTGAATTTGCTACAAACTAGATTAAGTTTTACCCAAAGAGGTGAATTTTAAACTAAAAATGTAATAGCTGATATTTTCAACAAAAGTCCATTTAATTTTAAATAAAAACAGTTAAAATAAACCAAAAAAGACAAAACAACAAAATAGTTCACTTTTCAATCGAACAGGGTAATTTTTTTTAATAGTCAAATTTTCCGGAAAAAAATCATTTTTAACAAAAAAAGAAACGAATGTTCAACAATGTAGACAAAACAAAAAAAAAATATTTTTTAACCCGATTGTTGAATTTTTTACGAATTGGATTAATTTTCCACCAAATAGTTGACTTTTTAACCAAAATCACTAATTTTCAAAGGAGAAGATTGATTTTTTTACCAAAAAAGAGAAATTTTCCACTAAAAAAAATCAATTTTGAACCTGCGATAGAATAGTTCTATTTGTAATTATTAAAATTAATTTTCAACAAAGAAAACAAAAATTTTCCAACAAAATAGTTGAAAACGATGTGAATTACCTATGTACATTACTCCGAATTACGTGAATTACTGTGAATTACAAGTTGATGACTTGGATTATCTAAATGACACAATTAGATTACTCTGAATTGTGCTGGATTACAATTGGATTACTCAAGATTACCTGAATTACCTCTGCTTACAAGTGGATCATTCCGGATTAATTTAATCACAGCGGATTTCAAGTGGATTACTCCAAATCATACTTACCAAAAATGTAAATTATTTCAAAAAAATGCCCAAAACTAGGGCACGTGGTTTTCATTGGCGCTCGAAAAGGGATTTATTGTGAGTCATGAGAAGGGGTGTGGACTACATCCCTCTCATCCTTCAGAATATGCTGCAACTCATTTTGCCTCCTTTCTTGAAATCCACCCTTTAAAATTAATGAATATTTATTTTAGAAAAAAATATAACAACAAAAAATATGTAAAAAATGTTAATAAACCGCTATCTCTTACTTTCTGCTATCGGCGCAAAAAATGTAGGCATCTGCGATTTAAGCTTAACACCTCAGCAAAAAAAAATTCTAGAGTAATAAGTAAATAGTCATTTGAAAGCTGAAAGCTTTCACGTAAATAAGGAATTTCAGGCACATTTAAGAAGAGTCACGTTTAGAGCAGAATTTCTGTTACATAAATTGTAACAAAACTAACAAAAAAAACTAAACATTTACGAAACCTAGATAAAGTTCTTTCTGGAAAATACATTACCAAGATTTAAATAATAAAACACATTTTTGAACAAAAAAAGTCACCCTCTTTGATTAGTCTCAGAAGTTTCTGTTACATAACTTGTAACAAAACTAACGAAAATCTCAACATTTATGAAACCCAATAAAATTACTTTGTGGGAAATTCGTTACCATGATTTAAATAACAAAACACATTTTTAACAACAAAAGTCACCCTCTTGGATTCCTCTTAGAAATTTCTTTACATAATTTGTAAGAAAACTAACAAAAAATATCAACATTTGCGAAGCCCAGCAAAATTACTTTCTGGAAAATTCGTTACCAAGATTTCAATGACAAAATACATCTTTTAACAAGAAAAGTCACCTACTTCGACTACTCTTAGAAATTTCTGTGCATAACTTGTAACAAAACTAACAAAAAATCTCAGCATTTACGGAACTTAGCAAACCTTTTTTTCTTGAAAACTTTTAAGCAAGCCCAACATAAGATAACACTTTGAAGAACAACAAAATTCCTGTTCGGATCCTCTCAGAATTTCTGTTACATAACTTGCAAGAAGACTATAACAAGATACTAAAAATTCTAGGAAATCACCAAAATTTCTGTATTAAAAATTTGCTAAGAAAACGAAAATAACATGATACCTTTTATAACAACAAAAGTCACACTGTTCGACTCGTCGCAGAGTTTCTGTTTCATAACTTGTAACAAAAATAAACAAAAAAATGGAACATTTACGAAACCAACAAAAACTTCTTTCTGGAAAATTTGTTACCATGATTTAAATAACAAAACACATCTTCTGACAACAGAAGTAATCCTATTCAATTCCTCTCGCAATTTCTGTTACATGAATTGTAACAAAACTACCAAAAAGCTATACATTCACGAAACCTAGCAAAATACTTTTCGGGAAATTCGTTACCATGATTTAAATGAGGAAACACATTCTTTAGCAACAAAAGTCACCCTTTTCAATTCCTCTCAGAATTTCTGTTTGTAACAAAACTTACAATAAATCTGAATATTTGCGAAAACCAGCAAACTTGCCATCTTAACATTTTTTAAACAAACCCAACATAGGATAACAAATTTACTAAATAATAAAAGTTGCAACATTTAATATAAGCATAAGATAACACCTTTAGCAAACAAAAAAGTTCCTGTCATAGATTGTCCGCACAGTTTCTGTTACATAACTTTTAACAAAACTAACAAGAAATCTCAATACACGCGAGGCCCAGAAAACTTTCTTTCTTGAAAATTGTTTGCTAAGATTTAAATGAGAAAAAACACCATTTCGAACAAGAAAAGACACTTTTTCCGATCCCTTCTAGAATTTCAGTTACAAAAGTTGTAACAAAAGTATAAAAAAATTGATAAAAATTCGAGAAACCCACCAAAATTACTTTATTAAAAATATGATACCAAGATTCAAATAACAAAACACCTTTTATAGTTTGTACCAAAACTAACAAAAATCTGGTTAGTTCATGCCAAAAATATATTCAAAAGAATAAAGTAAGACAATGAAATTGGTCTGTGTTTGACGCCAAAGTGCCATCTGTAGCAAAAATTTTCTAAACATTTGGAAAATTTAGACTTTCTATTTCAGTAGGTATTCAACTTTGCTCGTTATGTTTGAATCAGTGAGATTCTACTAAGGAAACAGCTACATGTATGTGAAATCTCTTTCAGCGACTGAATTTCACTGATTATCTTTAGTGAAAATTTGATTGGTATTTCGTGAAATACCACTGATTGGCAAAAAAATATTTACTGAAGTAATACAATTTTCCCTGCTTAAAGTTTTTCTGTTGGTTTTGTTACAGATAAATTTAGAAGAATTCGAATAAGAATAGACAGGGGTGACTTCCAATGGTTAAAAAAGTTTTGTGTTGTTTTAAGTTAATGAATGAATTGCCGCTGGATCGAAACGAGTAACTTTCGTCGTTCGAAAAGGTTTTTTGACATTTGAATGTGGCTAGAAAATTTTCAAAAATGAAAGTTCGCCAGTATTCGCAAATTTTCCATTTTCTTTTTGGCTAGTTTTTTTTACGATTTATGAACAGAATCTCAGCGAAGAATGAAAATAAGTCACTTTTGTTGCTAAAAAAGGGTTTGTTTTATGAGTTTTCTTTTCGATACAAAATTTTTAAAAATGTTCTCTTTTTTGTTATTTTGGTTACAAATTATATGACAGAAACTCTGCGAGGAATAAAAAACAGTGACTTTTCTTGACAAAAAGATATTTTGTTATTTAAATTTGTTATTCAAACTTGCCAAGTTTGCTAGATTTTTAAATAGGTAGAGATTTTATGTAAGCTTGTTCTGCAGTGAGGAAACAGAAATTCTGAGAGGAATCTAAAAGGGTGACTATTGTTGTCAGGAAAGGTGTTGTGTTATTTTAGTCTTCTTAGCAAATTTTCAATGAAGAAATTTCGGTTGGTTTCTCGAATTTTTAGCTTTTTTTATACATTTGTTACGAGTTATGTAGCAGAAATTCTGAAATTAACCGAAAACAGTAACTTTTTTTATTTGGTAAATTTGTTGTCCTACGTTGGGCTTGCTTAAAAAATTGTTAAGAAGGCAAGTTTGCTGGTTTTCGCAAATGTTGAGATTTATTGTAAATTTTGTTACAAGCCATGTAACAGAAATTCTGAGAGAAATCGGAAAGGGTGACTTTTGTTGCTTTAAAATGTGTTTTTTATTTAAATCTTGTTGACAAATTTTCAAAAAGAAATTTTGCTAGGTTTCGTGAATTTTTAATTTTTTTGTTAGTTTTATTACAAGTTATGTAACAGAAATTTCGATAGATATAGAAAAAGGTCACTTTCTTTGTTAAAAAATGTTTTTTGTCATTTAAGTCTTGGTAACGAATGTTCCAGAAAGAAATTTTGCTAGGTTTCGTAAATGTCCAGTTGTTTGTTATTATTGTTACATATTATTTAACAGAATCTCTGAGAGGAATCAAAAGCGGTCAGTTTTTTTGTTAGAAAATGTGTTTTATTATTTAAATCCTGGCAACAAATTTTCCAGGAAGAAATTTTGCTAGGTTTTGTAATTGTTCCATTTTTTGGTTAGTTGTGCTACAAGTTATGTAACAGAGATTTTATGAGGAATCAAAAAAGGTAATTTTCTTGTAAAAAAATGTTTTTCGTTATTTAAATCTTGGTAACATATTTTTAATAAAGAAGTTTTGGTGGAATTCTCGAATTTTAGTTTTTTTCATACATTTGTTACAAGTTATGTAACAGAAAATCTGAAAGGCATAAAAAAGAGTGTCTTTTGTTGCTAGGTATGTTGTTTTGTTATTTATGCCTTGTTAAATAATTCGGCAGAAAGAAAGTTTTCTAGGTTTCGCAAATGTTAATTTTTTTCAAAGTTTGGTTGCGAGTTAGGAAACAAAAATTCTGCTAGGAATCGGAAAGGGTGACTTTCGTTCTTAGTAAAACTCTTTCTTTTTTTTAATTTAGGTAACAAATTTTCAAGAAGGAAAGTATGCTGAATTTCGCAAAGGTAGAGGTTTTTTGTAACCATCGTAAAAAATTTTCAATAATGAAATTTGATTGAGTTTCTGAAATTTTTAGTTTTCTTGATACTTTTCTTGAAAGTTAAGTAACAGAAATTCCTAAAGGAACCAAAAAGAATAGCTTTTATTGTTGCTGAAGGTCTTATCTTACGTTGGGCTTGCTTAAAATTCTCCAAGAAAGCATTTTGCTGGGTTTCGAAAATGTTGAGATTTTTTTTTAACTTTGTTACAAGTTATGTAATAAAAATTTCTCAAAGGAATCGGAGAGGGTGACTTTTGTTGTTAAAAAATGTGTTTCATTATTTAAATCATGGTAACGAATTTAGCAGAAAGTAATTTTGCTAGTTTCTTAAATTTTGAGATTTTTTGTTAGTTTTGTTGCAAGTTATGTAACAGAAATTTCTAAGAAGAATCGAAGAGGGTAACTTTTGTGGTTGAAAAATGTGTTTTGTTATCTAAGTCATGGTAAGGAATTTTCCAGAAAGTAATTTTGGTGGGTTTCGCAAACGTTGAAATTTTTTGTTAGTTTTGTTACAAGTTATGTAACAGACATTTCTGAAAGTAATCGAAGAAGGTGACTTTCGTAGTCAAAAAATGTGTTTTGTTATTTAAATCTTAATAATGTATCTCCGCAAAAAAAAATTATCTAGGTTTCATAAAGATTTCGTTTTTTTTAGTTTTGTTACAATTTATGTAACAAAAATTCTGTGAGGAATCGCAATGGGTGACTTCTATTGTTAGGAAATGAGTTTTTTTATTCAAATCTTATTAGTAACAAATTTTCAAGAAGGGAAGTTTTCTCTGTTCGCGTCTGTTGATATTTTTTGTTAGATTTATGAAAAGTGAGTTAACAGAAATTCTCAGAGTAACCAAATGTTCCGGTTTCTGTTATATTTGTTCCAAGTTATACAACAGAAATTCTGAGAGATAGGTTTTTTTGATAGTTTGACCTTGTTGATAAACGTTAATGTTGAATGTAAATTTTTTTAAATTGAAATACTTACTATTATATTTTTTTGTTCGAAATTCGTATATTTGGGTTGAAATTTTTACTATTTGGTTGAAGATTTAACTATTTTGTCAAGATTTTTGTAGTTGTAAATTACCGTAAAATAGAGCTAAGTGGTGCATCTGGGGAAAACCGGCTCACCCACGATTTTATTTTTTTATAACTAATTATCGATTTTTGTAAGTATGAGATTTTAAGATTGACGATTGTTTTCATTTTGAAAAATTTTAAACGTTATTTTAAATCGTGTTTGATGCGATTTTCTATTTTATAATAAATTTAAAGTGCACAATTGAAGGATTTTTTTGAAAATTTTCTTCTTCATGGGGAAAAGCGGCTCATAGTACTTCATTATAAACCAAACGAAAAATTGTTCATTAATTCAGTCAAATTTAGTTGAACTTTCTAAAGTTTTCATTCGAAGGATATTTTTTTCTTTTTTTATGAGTGAGAGACTTAACCCAGCATTGTGGAGTAAAGTTCCTCACACTTCAAGGGATGATAAATAGTTATGTGTGAAATAAATGTATGTTCTTCCCTAATAGTACGAAAGAGGGTCAGACAGAGATTATAAATTCGCAACACTAAAACTCATTTATATTTCTTCTTGAACTTTATTATCAAAAATCAAAAAAAGCGACCCGCTTAGCCCCATTTTACGGTAATTTTTTCTTATGAACATTTCAAACTAATCAATTTTTGGCTGGAAATTGATCGCTTTTAATTGAAAATTTAAGAATGCAATTTTTCATCAAAAATTCTTTTTTTTTTTTAAATTAAGAATTAAACTAATTGGTTAAAACATGAACAACTTCCTTGAAATTTCATTCGACTGGTTTTAATATTGAACTATTTTCTTGAAAATTTGTGCTTTTCTTTGCCAAAAATTTATTTTTTTAGCGGAAAATTTCAATACATATTCCATTTTTAGTTGAAAATTTGTGGGTTTTCGTTGAAAATTCAACCACTAAAATTGAACTACTTTGTTAAAATTCAATTTGATTGGTTTTCAAATTTCATTATTTTGTCAAAAATCTGTATTTGATTTTATATATAAAATTGATTATTTTTTGCTATAAAATTGATTTTTTTATAGCAATTTAAACTTCTTGTTTGAGAGTTCATCTGTTTGGTTGCAATTTTAACTATTTTGTTGAAAATTTATGTTATTTCGTTGAGAATCAGTTTGTTACTGATACTTTAACTATTCTATTTTTGGTTAAATATTCATTTCTTTGGTTGAAAAAATAACTATTTGTTAATAGATAATAGACATCTTCTTACTAAAAGTGTAATAATAATAATAATAATAATAATAATAATTAATAATAATAATAATTTAATTGTTAAAAATTAATTTTTCCAACTGAAAATTTAACTATTTCATTTTTAATTGAAAATTGATGAGTTTAAGTTGAAAATTAAACTATTAAGTTTTTCATTGAGAATTTGATTAAATTCGACCGTTTTTTTTTTAAATTTAAATATTTTTTTAGTTGAAATGTCAAATATTGAACTTTTCGTTTAGAATTAATTTTCTCTTATTGAAAATTCAGCTACTTGGTCAGAAGTTGAACTTTTTGTTATACATTGAATGCTTTGTTTAAGATTCATCATTTGAGTTAAAAAATCAAACTTTTTTTTAAATTTAATTATTTTGTTGACATTTTATTTTATTGATCTTAAAATTTAACTATTTTCTTGAAAATTCGTATTTTTTAATAAAACTAATTTTTTGCTAATTCATTTTTTTCAAATTGAAAATCAATTTTTTAAACTGCATATTTGAATATTCTATTTTTGGTTGAAAATTTATCGTTTTTGGTTAAAAATTCTATTTGGTTGAAAATTTATGAATTTTGTGGTAAAATTGTCTTTTTCGGTAGAAATTTAATCTTCTCGTTTTAAAATTCAACTATTTGATTGAAAATAAACTTTTTTACTACAAAATTTTTTTTTTTAAATAAAAATTCAACTTTTTTGTAGAAAA
>JAABKJ010007155.1:0-21226 GCA_011634705.1 Andricus grossulariae
AATTAAAATCTTTTTTGTTAAAATATCAACTATTACACTTTTCGTTAAAATTTCATCTTTTTGGGTAGAAAATTCAACTCCAAAGTTGAACTACTTTCTTAAAAGTTCAGTTTTTTTGTTTGCAAATTCGTAATTTTATTTGAAAATTAAATTTTTTAACTAAAAATTTAACTATTTTGTTGTAAATTCAACTGGTGGTGGAAAATTACCTTTTTTATTGAAAATTCTCCTCTAGTAGAAAATTAATCTTCTTGCTTGAAAATTCAACAATTTGATTGCAATTTTTTTCTTTCTTAAATAACAAATTTCTATTTGATTCAAAATTCAACTACGTTGTAAAACATTAATGTTTTTTTCTTTAAAATTCATCTTTTTCTGTAGAAATGTTATCCTTTTTGGTTATAAATTGATCTATTTTGCTTAAAAATGAACTTTTTTGCTGAAAATTCAACTGTTTTTGAGAAAATTCAACAATTTGATGGATAATTTAACTTTTTGGGTGATTATGTAATTTGTGGAAAATTCGTCTTTGTCGTGTTAATCCAAATGTTTTTTATTTTAAATTAAAATCTTTTTGTGATGACATATTAAGTCTCTTTAGGTTGAAAATTTAACTCCAGGGTCCTTTTTTGTTGAAAATTCATATTCTCGGGTTGAAAATTCATCTATTTGGTACAAAACTAAACTTTTTTATAGAAAATTCATTTTCTTTGTTGAAAATTAATCTTTTTGGTTGAAAATCCATCTATTTGGTTAGAAATGTAAATATTTTCTTAAAAATTCATCTCCTCTGGTAGAAAATTAATCTCCTTGTTTGAAAATTTAACTTTTTGGTTAAAAATGTATATATTTGGTTAAGAATTAACCTTTTTTGGTTGAAAATTAATCATCTTGGTTGGAAACTCGTTTTTTTTTATATGAAAATTCATCTCTTCTGGTGGAAATTTTATATTTTTTTATTAAAAATGCAACTGTTTGGTTGGAAATTTATCTGTGTTGGTTTGAGGATTCAACTATTTTGTTAAAAATTCGTCTTTTTTGGTTCAATTCAAGTGTTTTTGATTTAAAATGCAATTGTTGTTGAAAAGTCATATTTTTTTTGTTAAAAATTGAACTAATAGGTTGAAAGTTTAAATATTTTGTTGATTCACAACAACAACAAAACAGTAGGATTTTTCCACGCCCCCTAACGCGAAAATCGTCCGCATTAGAAGACAATTGTGAAAAAATAGTGTATTTAGTGTGATTTTTTTCCAAATAGTAGCAAAAAAGTGTCAAATAGTGTAGTGAGTCCGAGGCCTGATCCTTCTGTAAATCATATACAACCTTTTTAAATAATATAAAATTTTCTGTAAAATCTATAAAAAAATTTTGAAAAATGAACCGAGTTTTTTTCTAAAGTAAGGGTAATATTCACAATTTTCTAGTTAATATAATTACCTCTCGGGTCCACCTTGTCGATCAGACAAGACGATAAGTTGATATCCCTCTCTCGCAGCTTCGTTAGCTTCCTTGCAAACCCTGTCCAAAGTTGTTATAAGACCTGAAGTTCCCTCCTCGACTGGATAAGTGGCATCGATCAATTTGGTTTTCCATCCTCGATGTTTGTTATGCTTGATGACTTCGAGATCAGTGAGGGACAAAATTGGCTGAGGAAGAAAGAGCCGGTGAACGTAGAGTTCACTCGGATCGAGGATGTTGCTCTCTGGACCAATTGGACAGAGGAGAGACATTACGACCTTCTCTCTGAATGGATCGATCGGAGGATTGGTGACCTGAGAAAAAGAGAAGCTTTTTATTCGATTTTTGATTACAAAAAAAAATGATTGATAACAGTATTCATTATTGGGTTTTACCTGGGCGAAAAGTTGCTTGAAATACTCGTAGAGAAGCGGTTGGAATTGCGATAAACATGCAAGTGGAGCATCATTTCCCATTGAACCAAGCGCCTCTTTCCTGAAAAGAAAAGGTTTTTTTTTATATTTAGAAACGTAAGATTGATGAAATTTAAAATCTTGTTTAGGCTCTTTAAACTAAATTTAAGTCAATTTTAATCGAATTTTTATAATTTGATCCGGTAAAAATGGAACATAAAACAATGACTGGATAAGTGGATAGTAAACAATTATAATTTCGCAAAATTCAAATTAAAAAGTTCTAATTTGCAAGCTTTAAATTCAAGAACTTTTCAGATGAAAACTTAAAAATGTTCAATATTTTTACTGTAAACAGTTGAATTGTATGACTTTATAAATCTTTTAAATTGCTTCCAAATGAAAAAATCTCTTTAATTTAAATGTTTTAAAACCATATTTCTTTACTATTTAGATCTAGTTATTTTTTATATTCCACATTTTTATATTGCTTGATTTAAAAAAATATTATTGAGATTATTTTTTAATCAAATATCTAGTACTATAAAATTGTAATTCTATAAATATTTAAAGTTAAAATAATAATTTGTTGCATCCCATTAATATATTTAAATGTTTAAAGATTGCTAAAAATCTTATGGATTGTATAGATTTTAAAAAGATTCTTATAGATTTTATAGAGAACGCAAGAGATTGCATCGACCTTACAAAAAAATATTATAGATAAATTGGTATAAACCTATAATGATTTTCCTATAATTTTTTCACAATTATAAGAAATTCATAATAGAAAATGATTATATAGAAAACTATTATAGGATAATTAGCACAGGAATAAGTAATAGAAAAATATTAAAAGAATATATGTGAAAAGTAAATAAACTATAAAGACAATTCTCTCCAAATAAAGTTTTACACATAAAAAAAAATCGCTTAAAATTTCATTCAAATCCATGAAAATTCTTTGGAATCACTTTAAATCCATTAAAAGCTCTACAAATCCTTTGAAATCACTTGAAACTTGTAAAATCCCCCAAAATATTTAAAATAATTGGAGGTCCTATAAAATCCTTTAAATCTTGTGAAAATCTTTTCAATCTGTTAAAATAACTTAAAATCCTTCGAATTTTTTCATTTCTTCATACCCCTTCAAAATTGCCAATATCCGCAGAAATCCTACGAAGTAAAATTTAATTTATTCTTTAAAATTCTCTAAAAGTACGTTAAAAAATTTCTTGGAATCTTTGCAAATCGTAAAAATCAATTAAAATAAGTAGAAATCATTTGAAATTCCTGGAATATAAATTAAATTAAACTTATTTATTAAATTTCTCTAAGAAAAAAAGTTTAAATCCATAGAAATCTTGTAAATCCTTTGAAATGCTTGGAGATTCTATAAAATCCTTTAAATCTTGTAAAAGTCTCTGAAATTTAATATAATTTCATATGTTTTACAAAGTTCTTTAGAAAGCCCTTGAAAACTTTCATTTGGAAATCATAAAAATCCATTAAAATAAGTAAAAATCATTTAAGATACCTTAAAAATAAATTAAATTAAACTTATTTATTAAAGTTCTCTACAAAAAACTGTTCAAATCCCTAGAAACCTTTGGAACCCCTTAAAATTCCATTTAATTTCACCTATTTTCCAAATTTCTCTAGAAATCTTTATAAATCCTACAAAATTCTTTGTAATTTTTTAAGTGACTTGAAATTATTTAAATCACTTGAAATATTTTGGACTCCCTTAAAATCTATTTGAATATTTCCTTTAAAAATCTTTAAAATCCATTAAAATAAATAGAAATAATTTAAAATCCCTTCAATATTTAAATTAAATTAATCTTATTCATTAAAATTCTCTAAAATACCGTTTAAATCTCTATAAATCTTAGAAAAATTAAAAGAAATAAAAATCATTTTAAATACCCTGAAAATAAATTAAATTAAATTGATTCTTTAATGTTCACTGAAAAAATTGTTCAAATCCCTAGAAATCTTTGGAATCGCTAGCAATCCATTGAAATTTCACTTATTTTCCAAATGTCTCTAAAAATCTCTAGAAATCTTTCGAAAACCTACAAAATTCTTTGAAATCGCTTGAAAATTTTAAAATCTCGTGTAATCTTTTGCAATCCCTTAAAATCCCTTGAAATCTATCCCTTGAAAATCTTATAAATCCATTAAACTGAGTAGAAATCATTTGAAATCCCTGCAATATTTAAATTAAATTAAACTTATTCATTGAAGTTCTCTAAAATACAGTTTTAATCACTATAAATCTTTGAAATCCCTTAAAATCCTTGGAGATTCAATAAAATCCTTTAAATCTTGTGAACCTTAAAACTTTATTTTATTTCGTTTATTTTACAAAATTTTTTACAAATCCCTTGAAATCTTTGATTTAAAATTCGTAAAAATCCATTAAAATAAGTAGAAATTATTTTAAATCCCTTTAATATTTGAATTAAATTAATCTTATTCATTAAAGTTCTCTAAAATACCATTTAAATCACTATAAATCTTTGAAATATCTTGAAATCCTTGGAGATTCCATAAAATCCTTTAAATATTGTGAAATTACTTGAAATACTCTTAAAATTCTTTGAGACCTTTGAAATTGCTGAGAATCCCTTGAAAATTAATTTAATTTATTTTCCAAAGTTCTCTCGAAATCCCTTAAAATCGTTGAAAATCCTACAAAATTCTTTGAAATCCCTTGACATTTTTTAAATCCCTTGAAATCTTTCCTTTGGAAATGGAAAAGTCCATTAAAATAATTTAAAATCCCTTGACTATAAATTAAATTGAACTTATTTATTAAAGTTCTCTGAAAAAAAGTTCAGATACCTAGAAATATTTAAATCCCTTGAAATCTTTGGAATCTCTTGAAATTTCAATCCATTTCACTTATTTTAAAAAATTCTCTAGAAATCCTTTCAAATCTTTTAATATCCTTCGAAATTCTTTGAAATTCCTTTAAATCTTTTGAAATCCCTTAGAATTCCCGCTTGAAATCCGTAAATATATTTTGTAATCTCTTGAAAACCGACGAAATCTTTAGAATTAGTTTAAATGTTAGAAAATCCCATGAAATTCCTTGAAATTCGTTGAAATCCACTAAAGTATTTGAAATCTTTTAACTCTTTTGAAATTATGTATTTATAAGTTTGCAGTTTCTCTAATTTTTTGGATCAATTATTTTAACATTTTCACATTATTTCTATACTCATTTTCTTATAATGATTTTCTAGAATAATTTTTCTAGAATCGTGAAAAAATTGGAAACATTCAAGACTAAAAACCTTAAATTTTGGAAACTTTAAAACGCTACATTTTTAAATTTAATTCGATTCTTCAAGATTCGAGTCTGAATTTTCTTTTCAGGATTAAAAAGCCTTTGAATTTTAGGAATGATAAGATCATTAAAAAAATTAGATCGTTTCAAAATTTGAATACTTACAAATTTAGTCATTCTTAAAGCTAAAATACTAGAAATTGGAATCTTTCCAATTGTACATTTTTTAATTCAACTAAAAATATTTTTTGTTTAAATCACATTTGAAGACTTTCAATTTCGATCGAATTTAAAATAAAAAATTAAATGGTTATCTAACATTTTATTGTTATTTTCATTTAAGTAATGAAATAAAATTTTACAATATAATAGGAATAATGATTTTATTTCGACTATTTAAAAAGGCGTTTAATTTAAGTTCATGTTTTTAATCGTTATATAATATTGTATTGTTGTTTTCTTCTATATAATAAAATAAAATTTTACAAAATAGGAGTAATAATTTTATGTCGTCTATTTAGAAAGGCTTTTAATTTAAGTTCATGTTTTTAATGGTTATCTAGCATTTTATTATTATTTTTATCTGAGTAATGAAACAAACTTTTACAAAATAATAAGAATAATGATTTAATTTCATCTATTGAAAAAGGCTTTTAAATTTAAGTTCATGTTTTTAATTGTTATATAATATTGTATTGTTATTTTCATCTAAGTAATAAAATAAAATTTTACAAAATAATAGAAATAATGATTTTATGTCGTATTTTTAGAAAGGCTTTTAATTTAAGTTCATTTTTTTAATGCTTATCTAACATTTTATTGGTATTTTTATATCAGTAATTAACTAAAATTTTACCAAATAACAGGAATGATTTTATATCGTGCATTTAAAAAGGCTTTTAATTTAAGTTATTTTTTACAGGTTTCAAAGAGAACATTTTATTTCTATTTTGCAATTCGGTAAAGAAAAAAATTGAATGGCTAAACTTGCCATTCAACATGCATAATTTTAACTCTGAACGCATGGTGAACTTTATTAAATTCCAGGAAAATTGAATTCGATTCTTCAAGATTTGAGATTGAATTTTGTTTTTAGGATTAAAAAGCCTTTGAATTTTAAGAAGGATAAGATCATTTATAAAATTAGATCGCTTCAAAATGTGAATACTTACAAATTTAGTAATTCTTAAAGTTAAAATACTACAAATTGGAATCCTTCCAATTGTACATTTTTTAATTCAACCAAAAATACTTTTTGTTTAGATCACATTTAAAGACTTTTAATATCGATCGTCTTTAAAAATAAACATTAAATGATTATGTAACATTTTATTGTTATTTTCATCTAAGTGACGAAACAAACTTTTACGAAATAATAGGAATGATGATTTTATGTCGTCTATTTAGAAAGGCTTTTAATTTAAGTTCATGTTTTTAATGGTTATATAATATTGTATTGTTGTTTTCATCTGAATAATAAAATAAAATATTACAAAATAATAGGAATAATGATTTTACGTAGTCTATTTGGAAAGGCTTTTAATTTAAGTTCATGTTTTTAGTGGTTATTTAACGTTTTACTGTTATTTTTGTAAGTAATGTAATAAACTCTTACAAATTAATAGGCATAATGATTCTATGTCGTGTATTTAAAAAGCCTTTTAATTGAAGTTCATTTTTTAAATGGTTATTTAACATTTTATTGTTATTTTCATCTCGACAATAAAATAAACTTTTACAAAATAATATGCATAATGATTTTATGTCTTGTATTTGAAAAGGCTTTTAATTTAAGTTCATGTTTTTAATGGTTATCTAACATTTTATTATTATTTTTATCTGAGTAATGAAACAAACTTTTACAAAATAATAGGAATAATGATTTTATGTCATGTATTTAAAAAGGCTTTTAATTTAAGTTCATGTTTTTAATGGTTATATAATATTGTATTGTTATTTTCATCTGAGTAGAAAAATAAAATTTTACAAAATAATAGGAATAATGATTTTATGTCGTGTATTTAGAAAGGCCTTTAAGTTCATGTTTTTAATGGTTATATAATATTGTATTGTTGTTTTCATCTAAATAATAAAATAAAATTTTACAAAATAATAGGAATAATGATTTTATGTCGTGTATTTAGAAAGGCTTTTAAGTTCATGTTTGTATTGGTTATCTCACATTTTATTGTTATTTTTATCTCAGTAATGAACTAAACTTTTACAAAATAACAGGAATAATGATTTTATGTCGTCTATTTAAAAAGGCTTTTAATTTAAGTTATTTTTTTACAGGTTTCAAAGATAAAATTTTATTTCTATTTTGCAATAACGCATTTTTTTGTAGTATAATTATTATTAATTCACGATTTAATTAATATAAATGATTTTTCATGATTTTTTGATTTAACGATTGCAGGACTCAGACTCAGTTAAGAATTCATCTTTTTTGGCTAAAATGTCTATTATTTTGTTAAAAATTAAATTACTTATATTTTTTGTTTAAACCACATTTAAAGACTTTTAATTTCGATCGTCCTTAAAATTGAATCCTTTCAAATTAAACGAATTGGAGGATAACAATTTCTAATACAGTCCAATTTTCACAATTTAAAAAAATCATTGACCAATTTTGAAGCTTTCAATTTTTTTTTTTTAATAAAATAATAAACCTACTTTGTCTGAATCATAGGAAGCAGTAGCATGTTGATAGTTTCCAAGGTGTATCCATACAAAGCGAGCCTCTTATCGCCACCCCAGACTCGATTAACGGCCGATATTTTCATTTCGACTCCATTCATATCAAGTCCATTTTTCGTCGCCACTTCATTATTGGTATGTCCATTTTGAACCCCTTCGACGCCACCGCCACCAGAAATATGAGCTGCTCGAAGGTCATCCATCGTTATCTGCATTTTTCAAAATATTCCATTATTGTTCTGTTGTGAATGTGCAATTAGTATGTTTAACCAACCCCATTAGAAAAAAAGTGCAGTGAAACTGTAGAGAAAACTTTCTTAACAAAAGTGAAAATATAAATTCTTGTTTAATTACTCATTATTCAAACTTCAGTCTAATAAAATATGGCCAGGGCTCGGATCGTGCAAATTTTTCGACTTTTTTCGACTTTTACTTAGTAGGGTGGGTCGAAAAAACAAAATTTTGGAAATCAGAAATGGAACTGAGTGGAAAAGTAGCGCATGAGGAAAAGGGTGGTCCAAAAAAATTATTTTTCTGATTTTTTTAAAGACTCGCCCCTAATTTTGTGTCTTTTGGTGAAAACAAAATTTCCTAATCTTTTGAGATTTTTTAAAAAATGTTTAGAGGTAGGGTACGGCCTTGAATTTTAAAAAGAATCGTAAAAACTTTACAATGATGCTGTAAATCTACCATGTGCGCAGTACAAAGCCTGACAAAATTTAAAAAAATTGAATTTAAGTGGCAAATTATATACAACATTTATTATACAAATACGGAAAATATTGCCCTTAAAAAAAACATTTTTCCCCTCTTCATCCTTAATAATCCATTAAAAATTACATTTTCTTTTTTTTAAACTGATTATTAAAATATTTAATATAAATTTCTTTATATTGAAAGGAAAAGTGTTAAAGAAAGAAAATGTAATTTTTTATGGGTTATTAAAGGTTAAAAGGGGAAAAATGTTTATTTTAAGGGCACTATTTTTCATATTTGTATAATAAAATTTTTTATATGATTTACCACCTAAATTTTCACTTTACTTTCATGAAATTCAGGAAATACACTTAAAAATTACTTTTTAGTGTCTTCAGGGGTGAGTTTTGGCAAAGTTGGAGGTATATTAAATCTTTAAAAAATGGGTACTTTGAAGGGCGTGCCCTAGCTCTAACAATTTTTTTTAAATCTCAAAAAATTAGAAAAATTTTATTTACAAAGACACAAAATGAGGGGGTGCGTCTTTAAAAAATCATAAAAATCAGAAATTATTAACGTTTAGTAGACCCCTGTTTTCAAAAAATAATTTCAAAACCTACATAAATGTAGACAGATTTTTTTCAGGTATCTAGAAAAATACGCTAGAAAAAAATGTGATTAGTCTAGGCAATCATGATTTACAAAAAAAATCAAAAACAGTTTAAAAAAATTCAATATATCTACACTTATGATTTTCTAGACTAATTTCTGTAGGTTTTAAAATTATTGTTTGAAAACAGGGATTTACTAAATATTAATAATCTCTCATCTTAACTTTTTGTTGAAAGTTCGCCGTTCCGGATAGAAAATTCATTCTTTTCGAATAAAAATTCCACTTTTGTGATAAAAAAAAATCATCTTTTTTGATTTAAAATTCATCTTTCTTGATTGAAAATTAACTTTTTTGCTGAAAATTTAACTGCTTTCTAAAAAAAATCGTCTTTTTGGCATAAAAATTCAACTATTTTGTTAAAAGTGCATATATTTGGTTAAAAAATCATCTTATTTAGTTGAAAACGAGCTATTTGTTGAAAATTAAATTTTTCAGGCTTATGATTCAACTTTCTTTTAAAAAATTCATCTTTTTGGCTTGAAAATTCAACTATTTGGTTAAAAGTTCAACAATTTTTGGTAGACGTTTAATCTCTTTTATTTCTAAATTCGACGATTTGGTTGCAAATTCGATTATTTTGTTCAAAATTTATTTTTTTTAAAGAAAATTTAACTGTCTGGTTGAAAATTAGCCTTTTTGGATAGAAAATTCATCATTTTCGAAAAAAAATTCCTCTTTCATGGTACAAAAATCATCTTTTTTTGTTTAAAATTCATCTTTCTTGATTGAAAATTAACTAACTTTTTTTGTTGAAAATTTAATTGCTTTCTAAAAAAAATCGTCTTTTTGGCATAAAAATTAAACTATTTTGTTAAAACTTCATCTATTTTGTTGAAAATTCGTCGATTTTGTTGAAAATCCAATGATTTAGTTGAAAAACCAACCATTTGGTAAAAACATAATTTTTTGTTGTTGAAAATTCAAGAATTTGGTTAAAAAATCATCATTTTTGGTTAAAAAGGGTCTATTTGTTGAAAATTCAATTTTTCAGGATTATAATTCAACTTTCTTCTAAAAAATTCATCTTTTTGGCATGAAAATTTAACTATTTGGTTAAAAATTCAACTATTTTTGGTAGAGGTTTAATCACTTTTATTTGTAAAATCGAACATTTGGTTGTAAATTCACTTATTTTGTTCAAAATTAATTTTTTGTTGGCAGAAAATTTAACAGTATTGTTGAAAATTAGCCTTTTTGGATAGAAAATTCCACCTTTTCGAAAAAAGTTCCTCCTTCATGGTACAAAAATCATCTTTTTTTATTTAAAATTCATCTTTCTTGATTGAATATTAACTTTTATATATATTTATATATATTTCTTGAAAATTCGGTTGAAAATTCATTTATTTTGTTCAAGTCATTTTTTGTAGAGAATTTAACTGTTTTGTTGAAAATTCGCCTTTTTGAATAGAAAATTCAACCTCTTGGATTAAAAATTCTTCTTTTATGGTAGAAAAATGATCTTGCTCGATTTAAAAATTATCTTTCTTAATTGAAAATTAAATTTTTTGTTGACAATTTACCTGTCTTCCAAAAAAAAAAACCTCTTTTTGGAATGAAAATTCAACTATTTTGTTGAAAATTCCTTTCTTTTGACAATTCAAATATTTGGTTAAGAATTCAACTTATTTGTTTAAAATTCCTTTCTTTTGATTAAAAGTTTCACTATTTGGTTGAAAATTATTATTATTTTTTTAATTCAACTATTTGGTTGAAAATTCATCGTTCTTCGTTAAAAATGATTTTTGTTGTCGAAAATTCAAATTTTTTAGGTTGATGCCTTAACCGTCTTTAAAAAAATCGTCTTTTAGGCTTGAAAATTCATCTTTGCAAGTTGAAAATTCAACTATTTGGCTAAAACTTCAATTACTTTTTTAAAAATTCGTCTCGTTTGCTTGAAAGTTTTAAAATTTTTTGTTGTAAATGCAACTGTTGGCTTGAAAATTAATTTTTTTTTTTAATTCAACTTTTTGATTGGAAATTAATCTTTCTTTTCTTGAAAATGAAATATATTTCCACTAGTTGACGAGTTTCACAATTCAGAAAGAAATATTTTAAACCTGGACTCAGAATCCTTCAAACTGAATGTTTATTGTTAAAAAATTAAATTAAATTAACAGTTTATTTTAATTCTGCAAATAATATTCGAAAATCAATGAGATTTATGTACTTCATAATTCCTACAAAAATAAAGTTATTATTTCAGTCATTCAGTTTCTGATACTATTTTTTTTTCATTATCTTTAAAAATGTTGATGCGAATTTTTGTGGAATTTTTTCGAAATTCCATGCGACTTTCTTTTTAATTTTGGGCGACTTTTCTTAAACCTTCTAGTCGATCCGAGCACTCCATGTCAATTAGCCTGAAAAATTTATTTTTATTCAAAATTAAACTTGAATAATTACTAAAAAAATTAAAATAATGATGAAATATAGAATATTTCCTACAAAATTTGATTTGAAAAATAAAATCCCATGCAAACAGATAAATCTAAAAGATCAACTTTTTCTCAAAAGTAAATCTGGTAGAAAATAAGATCTAAATATTCCAGTCATGATTTATCATTTTATTTCTAAAAATTAAACATAAAAACAATCGTCAGAACTTTACATTGTAGACTTTCTTAGTCTAGTTTCTCTAATTTTTTTACGTATCTTTTTGAGAAAGGTGAATTTTCTTAAAGTAAAATGAAAAATCAGCAGGACATTTCTAAATATATTCGAACATCATAACTTGGAGAATGAAAAGGATAATACCCATAAACACAAACCTGGTGCGATAAAGGAAAACAAGTAATGAAGGAAAGAATCAGGTGATAAACGAAAAACCAGAATTTCTACAGTGCGAGCAAATTTCTACTAAAAAGGATGCTACGGAGAAATTAGTTTTCAAAAAGATATATACAAGGGAAAAATCGTTAAATCAATATATATATATGTCGTAGGCATTTAGAAGTTTTAGGCAGTCGGCTGACTTCCTAGATATTCAGCCAATTTATTCAGGAATTCAGAAGAATACTTTACAAATCTTCAAAATTCCAGGTGCGTTTTAGACAATTAGAAGAAACCAACCATAGAGCACTAAACACACACATTAAATTGTTATCTAACATTTTATTGTTATTTTCATCTATGTAATGAAATAAACTTTTACAAAATAATAGGAATAATGATTTTTTGTCGTATATTTAGAAAGGCTTTTAATTTAGGTTCATGTTTTTAATGGTTGTTTAACATTTTATTATTTTTATCTAAGTAATGAAATAAACGTTTACAAAATAATAGGAATGATGCTTTTATGGCGTGTATTTAGAAAGGCTTTTAATTTAAGTTCATGTTTTTAGTGGTTATTTAACATTTTACTGTTATTTTTATGTAAGTAATGTAATAAACTCTTACAAAATAATAGGAATGATGCTTTTATGTGGTATATTTAGAAAGGCTTTTAATTTAAGTTCACGTTTTTAGTGGTTATTTAATATTTTATTGTTATTTTTTTTAAGTAATGTAATAAACTCTTACACAATAATAAGCATAATGATTTTATGTTGTGTATTTAAAAAGGCTTTTAATTTAAGTTCATTTTATTAATGGTTATCTACCATTTTATTGTTATTTTCATCTAAGTAATGAAAAAAAATTGTACAAAATAATAGGAATAATGATCTTATGTCGTACAGTTAGAGAGGCTTCTAATTTAAGTTCATGTTTTTAATAGTTATCTAAGATGTATTTGATTGCTATTTCATCTAAGCACTAAAATAAACTTTTACAAAATAATAGGAATAATGCTTTTATGTCGTCTATTTACAAAGTCTTTTAATTGAGATTCATGTTTTTAGTGGTTATTTCACATCTTACTGTTATTTTTATGTAAGTAATGTAATAAACTCTTACAAAATAATAGGAATGATGATTTTATGTAGTCTATTTAGAAAGGCTTTTAATTTAAGTTCATGTTTTTAGTGGTTATTTAACATTTTACTGTTATTTTTTTAAGTAATGTAATAAACTCTTACAAAATAATAGGCATAATGATTCTATGTCGTCTATTTAAAAAGCCTTTTAATTGAAGTTCATTTTTTAAATGGTTATCTACCATTTTATTGTTATTTTCATCTAAACAATGAAAAAAACTTTCACAAAATAATATGCATAATGATTTTATGTCGTATATTTGAAAAGGCTTTTAATTTAAATTTATGTTTTTAATGGTTATCTAACATTTTATTATTATTTTTATCTAAGTAATGAAACAAACTTTTACAAAATAATAGGAATAATGATTTTATGTCGTGTATTTAAAAAGGCTTTTAATTTAAGTTCATGTTTTTAATGGTTATCTAATATTATATTGTTATTTTCATCTAAGTAATACAATATACTTTTACAAAATAATAGGAATAATGATTTTATGTCCTATATTTAGAAAGGCTTTTAATTTAAGTTCATGTTTTTACAGGTTTCAAAGGCAAACATTTTATTTTTATTTTGCAATTTGTTTACGGCAAAAATTAAATTTTCTTTCCACAAATTACAATTTGAAATTGTAAATTTTATTAAATTCCAGGATAAAGGTGTGTCCAGAGTTCAAATGATGCATTTTGAATGATAAATGTAGCAATTTACTGAAAAATAATGTTTTATTTAATTTAAAGTAAATAATTTCTTGTAAATTGTATTAATAATTATTATTAATTCATTAATTAATTTATATATATATATATATATGATTTTTTGATTTAATGATTGCAGGTCTCGGACTCGGTTAAGAATTCATCTTGTTTGTTTAAAAATTTTATTATTTGGTTAAAAATTGGATTACTTTCTTGAAATTTAACTTTTTTGTTAATAATTCATATTTTTGTGTTGAAAACTCAAATATTTGGTTGAAAATTCGTCTGTTTAGGTTCAAAATTCAACAATTTGAGTGACATTTTTTTTCTCGATTAAAAATTTTTTTGTTGAAAATGTATCTCTTTCTGTAGAAATTTCACTTTTTGGTTAAAAATGCAACTGTCTGGATAAAATTAATCCGTTTTGGTAAAATATGTGTATTTTTGGCTCGAAAATTCAACAATTTGGTAGAAAATTCATAATTTGAGTTAAAAATTGTTTTTTTGTTGTTGTTAAAAATTCATATTCTGGGTTGAAAATGTAACCTGTTTGTAGAAAATTTGGTACAAAAATAAACTATTTTGTAGAAAATTCGTTTTTATATTGAAAATTAACAATCTTAACTGAAAATTTAACTACACCATTTTTTAAAGAAAATTAATTTTCTGTATTAAAAATTCAACTATTTGCTCAAAATGTATGTATTTTGTCAAAAATTCGTATTTTTTGGTAGAAAATTAAACTTCTGTGTTGAAAATTCGTTTTATTATTAAAAAAAAAAAATTTCGTTTTATATTAGTTAAAAATTCATATTTTCGGGTTGAAAATTAAACTGTTTAGCAGAAAATTCTTTTTTTTTATTGAACACTTATTCTCTTCGATAAAAATTTAACTAAACTATTTTTTGTTAAAAATTGATTTTTTTAGTTTAAAAATTCGACTATTTAGTTTAATTTTTTTTAAACTAGCATCACAACCATGGTTTAAACTATTTAGTTCAAAATGTCTGTAGTTTACTGACAATTCGTCTTTTTGGTAGAAAAGTAATCTGCTGTGTTGAAAATTCGTTCCCTTTTTCATCAAATATAATTTTCGAACTGAAAATTTAACAATTTTGTTAAACATTCAACTTATTGGTTGAAAATGACATTTTTCTTGAAAATTCAACTGTTTTGTAGAAAATTCTTTTATTTTATCGAAAATTAATTCTCTTAAATGAAAATTTAACTAATGTAATTAATTAAGATGGTTAATAATTGTTCTTTTTTAGTTTTAAAATTCCACTATTTAGTTAAAAAATATTATAAACTAGTATCATATCCATTGCTCAAACTATTTAGTTGAAAATTCATGTAATTTATTGAAAATTCGTCTTTTTTGATAAAAAATTAATTATCTGGGTTAAAAATTCGTTTTTTTTATGTCAAAAATTAATTTTTTATCTTAAAATTGAACTATTCTATTGAACATTAAACTGTTACCTAAAAATATCTTTTTTTCGCTTGTAAATTAGAGATTTGAAATATATGACATAAAATCATTATTTTTATTATTTTGTAAAAGTATATTTAATTAATTCGATGAAAATATAAATAATATATTAGATAGCCATTTGCGTTTTGTTCTGAGTGCCTCAATAAACCAGGCACTTGGACACCATCTAAAGATTTCTTCCCAAATTCTTCTGAACTCCGGCAATCGGCTGAATGCCTAGGCAGTAGGCTAACTGCCTAGATCTTCTAAATGCCTACGACATACTGACGGTAGAGGGAGGCTTTCATCATCTGGAAAAACATTCGCCACAAACTAACTAATTCAGGTGAAAAACACAAAAAAAAAATAACACACTTAAATTTTCTGAACAACTATTACAACTCACCATCTTCACATAACACCAATGTAGTCAGCACACGGGATAATTGAAAAAAAATGATTTTGAATTAACAAATTGTCCGATTTTCGAAACTTATTCTTTTTCAATCGTTTCATCACATGTAACAAAGGGTAAAGATAATATGCAAGGTTGAAGATACGATACTTAATCACGACATTGAAACGTTAATTTCAGACACACAATGTTATTTTTTTTGTCGCTGCAAAAAGTAGCAGCTCGTTTCTCTTTCCATGGAATTCTGACAATTGAATATGACAATTAGAAAGCAAGGAAAGTTTTACCTTAAGATTTCACGAGGGGTTGAAAACTCGACCGATCGGGTGTACACTTACTTCTGACTTCAAGATATTTTTCGATATTTTAATCATTTCAGATAATTTCACAAGATTTCACTGAATTTAGGAGATTTTAAGTAATTTTAGTGATTTCAAGTGATTTTAAGTGATTTCATGCCAGGGTGGCCGTTTTAATCAAGAAAAAAAAATCCCGGTCATTTGAATTGAATTTTAAACTTTAAAAATGGAAGTTAAATCAATTTTTTTTTCAGAAATTTTTTGGGGACGACTGAAATATCCCGAAAAATAAAAATTCCCGGCACTGTCAAATTGGTGAATTGGAAAATTCCCGAATATAAAATTTCCGAATAATAAAATTCCGGAGAGAAAATTTCCGAATTATAAAATATCCGAACTAGAAAATTACTGAATTATAAAATTCCCAAATATAAACAATTACAATTTATTTATAATTAAAACAATTTTAATTTTACTATGATTTTAATTGTAATAATTTAATTAATTTTATAAGTAACACAAATTATTTGTTTAAATTCGGGAATTTTCTAGTTCGGATATTTTATAATTCGACTATTTTCTGTCGGGAATTTTATAATTCGAGATTTTTCAGTCGTCCCATTTTTTAGTCAAACGCTCAACAATTTACACGTATAAAATAGAAGCTTTTAACAATTTTCAATTAAAAAATTCAAAATTATATGCCGCTAAACTGCAAAATTTCACATTTTAAGCTTTTCTTAATTAAACAGTTCAAAGATTTCTGGTTAAAAAATATAAATCCACGCTTTCATTTTCAATGCTCTAAATTGAACAATAAATCAATACATTTGTAAATTATATCATTTTAAGCATTTTTAAGTTAGAAACATTAAAAATTGAACAATTAAAATTATAACGCTCAAAGTTTAAATTAAAACTCTAAAAAATTTCAGTTTCAAATTGTAAAGTTTTTAATATTTGATTTAAAAATTACCATGTTAAAAATTCGTTTTTTTTTGGTAAAGCCAATTTTGCTAACTGAATATTTAACTATCACATTTTTTGCTGAAAATTGATCTTTTTCGGTTGTAAATTAATTTTCTTTTGTGAAAATTGAAGTAATACATTCTTAGTTAAAAATGTATCTATTTCAGTTAAAAATTCGTCTTTTTGGTATAAAATTAATAATCTTGCTTGAAAAGTTATCGTTTTGGTTCAAAATTCATTCTTTTTGTTTGAAAATTTAACTATTTGATTTTTGGTGGTAAATTTATCTTTTTTAGTTCAAAATTCAAATATTTAGATGAATTTTCAGTTTATCGTTGAAAACTTTACTATTTTTTTGAGAATTCCTTTTGTTTTTGGTTGAAAATGAATTTTTTAACTAAAAGTTTATCTTTTTTAGTTGGAAATTCTTCTTTTTTGGTTGAAAATTCGAGTTCTTGGTTGAAAGTTTAACTAATTTATTAAAAATTCGTTTTGTTTGGTTAAACATCGATTTTTTAACTGAAAATTTAAATATTCAATTTTTTGTTGAAAGTTGATCCTTTTAAGTTCAAAATTCAATTATTTGGTAGAAAATTCAACGACTTGTTTGAAATTTGAACTAACGTGTTCAAAATTCATTTTTTGTTGTTAAAAATTTAACTATTTTGTTGAAAATTCTTTTTTGTTTGTTGAAAAATAATTTTTTTTATATATATAATTTATAATAATTTTTTTTAGTTGAAAATTCTTTCTTTTTTGTAAAAAAAAAAAACAATTTTTTTCATTGACTGTTTTGAAAATTCTTCTTGAAATTCTTGAAAATTGAAAAACTTGAAAATTCGTGTTTTTGGTAGAAAATTAATAATCTTTGTTGACAATTTATCTTTTAGCTTAAAAATTCATATTTTGTTTGTTTGATAATTTAACTACATATTTTATTTTTAGTGGTAAAATCTTTTTCAGTTAAGAATTCAAATATTTAGATGAAAATTTAAGTATTTTGTTGAAAATTCCTTTTTTTAGTTGAAAATTCAAGTATTTAGTTACAAAATTCATCATTTTAGCTGAAATTTCATCTCTATGGTTGAAAATTTAACTATTTTGTTGAAAATGCGTTTTTTGTTGTTGTAAAAACCAATTTTTGGAACTCAATATTAAACTATTCCATTTTTTGTTTAAAACTGATTTTTTTTTGTTGAAATGTCATTTACTTAGTTGAAAATTGATATTTTTTATCTGAGAATTAATGTATCTTGTTGAAAAATCAACGTTTTCTAAGACATTTTCTGCTCGTCCTAGGAAATTCTATTTCAGGAGAGTTCATTAAGTGTACACCGGGCGTCAAGAGTTGTCAACTCCTCGCTTTCTCATATTTTTAAACAGAATTTCTTATTTCCCTACTTGTGTGTAATAAACAGGGTGGCCGTTTTAATCGAGAGAAAAAAATTCTCGGTCATTTGCCGGGGTTTTCCCGGTTTACAAAAGTTTTTTAGGGTCATTGAAATTAAAAGATTCGAACTCTTGAAGCTAAAATTTTCTTTCATTTAAAGTTATAAAAACTGAACTGGAAATTAAAACACTTCAAGCTGAAAACGTTTGAATTTTTAAATTAAAGCTTTTAAAACTTTTAAATTGAAATTTTTTAAATTAAATGCCGTTTAACTGCAAAATTTTGGACTTTTATAAAATATACAGTTCAAAGATTAATAAAAAAAATCTGCGCTATCATTTTCAATGTTCTAAACTGAAGCATGAATCAACAAATTAGTAAATTTTGAAAATCATATCATTTTAAGCAATTGTAAGTTAGAAAAATTGAACGATTACAACATTCTTTTCTAAACTGAACACTTTTTAAATTAGAAGTTAAATTATTTTTACTTTAAGTTGTTACGAATTGATAAATAATTGCTCAATTGTTATTTATAGATCCAAACTTCTTTTTCTTTTGAAATCTTTTTAAATATTTTTAAAAATAATTTTTTAAAGTAAAAAATAATGTTATTCTTATCTTAGAATCTTTTGAAATCCTTAAAAAGCTTCAAAATTTGATTTCAAAAACTTTCAAAATCTACACTTTTTAAAAGATTTTAAAAAATCTTTTTTAATTTTAAATTATTTCTGAAATTTTTTCAAAACTTTGAAATATTTTTAACATGATTCGAATTTTTCCTAAAATCTTTTTAAAATTCTGCAAAAAAAAGCTTTACAATATTTTTTTACAATTTTGGAAATCTTTTTAAATTATAAATAATATAATCTTGAAATTGAGTTTTAAAAATAGAAAATTATTTTCAATTTTCCTGGGAATCTTAATAAAAACTTTGTATTATTTCGAAAACTTTCAAAATGCTTAAAAAGCTTCTAAATGTTGTGTTCAAAATCTTCAAAAATCTACATTTTGTTTAAAACTTATCAGAGTTTAAAAAAATATATTTTTATGTATTCTCTTAAAATTAAATTTTCAAAATACAAAATCATTAAAAATCTTCCCAGGGATCTTAAGAAATAATTTTTATTATCTTAAAACCTTTCAAAATCCTTAAACAGCTTCAAATTTTTATTTCGAAATCTTTAAAAATCTACATTTTGTTTTACATTTCTTGAAATATTTTCAAAACTTAAATTAAGTTTAAATCTTTTAAAAAATGTTAAATATCTCTTGAATTTAATTGAATTTTTTAAAATTATTTATTATTTTTCAATTGCCATTTCTACATAAAAATTCATCAATTTCACTTACAAATCGAAAATGTTGAAAATAAATCAATTAAAATTGTAACATTCAAACTTTAATTTCAGATTTCTGAAATTTGAATGATTCAGGGCTTTCTATTTGAAACAATTCAGTTTCAAATTATGTAGTTTTTAATATCTGATTTATAGTTTTTTATTTTAAATAAAGTCAAATATTGCTCAATATTAAAAAACTGTTCTTTTTCTCCATAAAAAATATTTAAATTGAGTGGGTTAAAAATAGGATTTTCAATTTAATAAAAGTTTATAATTATGAATATATTAATTTGAAAAAAGTTGAAATCGAACTTATTTTAAATTGCATTAAATCCAGTGGTGTAGTCTTAAAAGAAAAAATGGCCTGGCTGTAAAATTTATCTTTTTCAGTTAAAAATGTAACTATTTGGTTAAAAATTTACTTTTTTTATTGAAAGTTCAACTTTTTGGTTGAAAATTCGTTTCTTTGATTCAAAATGTAAATATTTTGTTGAAAATGCATTTTTATTAGTTCAGAATTTATTTTGTAAATGAACATTGTAAATGTTTCGTTTTTTGTTAAAAATTGATATTTTTTATTGAAATTTGACCTTTTCTAGTTGAAAACTCATGTATTTTGTTAAAAATTCGTCTTTCTTGGTAAAAATCTAATCTTCTTGGTTGAAAATTTATCCTTTTTGTTAAAAATGCAACAGTTTGGTTGAAATATCAACTGTTACATGCTGCGTTGAGAATTCATTTTTTTGATTGAAAATTCGATTATTTGACTTAAAGTTGAACTACTTTGTAAAAAAATTAATTTTTTTTTTATTAAGGATTCATAATTATAGTAGAAAATTCAACTATTTGCTTTAAAATGAACTTTCATGTTAAAAATTCTACTCTTTTGTAGAAAATTAATCTTTTTGGCTTTAAAATTCAACAATTCCGTAGAAAATTAAACTATTTGGTTGAAAATTAAACTTCTTAGCTGAATAATCATATTTTTGGGTTGAAAATCAAAGTTTTTTTTGTAGATAATTGATCTTTTTGGCTTTAAAACAAAAAAATGTTGTTGAAAATTCATGTATTTTGTTCAAAATTCGTATTTTTTGGTAGAACATTAATCTTCTTGTTCGAAAATTCATCTTTTTGGGTGAAAATTTAACAATTTTGTTGAAAATTCGTTTTTTTTTGTTTTGTTCAAAGTTACTTTTTTTTATCAGAGTTTTTATCTCAAAATTTAACTATTCCATTTTTGGTTGAAAATTCATGTATTTTGTTGAAAAGTCGTTCTTTTGGGTAGAAAATTAATCTTGCTTGTTGAAAAGTCAACTTTTTGGTTGAAAATTCAACAATTTCGTAGAAAATCCATATATTTGATTAAAGTCATCTTTTTGGGTAAAATAATTATTATTGTTTGATGAAAGTTCAACTTTTTGGTTGAAAATTCGTCTCTTTGGTTGAAAATGTAAATATTTTGTTGAAAATGCATTTTTT
>JAABKJ010007156.1:0-21225 GCA_011634705.1 Andricus grossulariae
CAATTTTGTTGCATTTTTTTTCCTTGATATTTTTTTAATCTTATTTGGTTTAAAATTCGAATACTTGGTTAAAAGTGAAACTACTTTGTTGAAAATTAATCTTTCGGTTTAAAATACCAACTTTCTAAAATTTTTAATGAAGTCTTTTTTGGTCAAAATATAAACTATTATATTTTTTCGGTTCAGAATTAACTTTTTTCATGAAACATTTTACTACTTGTTTGAAAGTTGAATTACTTTGTTACAATTTTTGTTGTTGTGAATAATAATTAATATCATTTGATAATTAATTTATTTGCTTAAAAATGTAAGTATTTTGTTGACAATACGGTTTTTTGATAAAAATTAATTTTGAACAAAAAACTGATTTTTTTTCCAATTGCAAATTTAACTGTTTAGTTTTAATTAATGTATTTTGTAGAAAATGTATCTTTTTTGGTAGAGAGTGAATCTTCCTGGCGCACAATTAATATTTTTTCGTTTAGAAATTTAAGTAATTGGTAGAAAGTTTTATTACTTTGCTAAAAATTTATTTTTTTGGTTCAAGATTCATCATGGAAGTGTAAATAAAAATATTTTCGTAAAAATTAATCTTTTTTTAGTTTTTCTTAATTTTCGTTGATTAAAAATTCCAATGCGCGGTTAAAAGTTTAACTATATTGTTAAAAAGTTATTTTTTGGTTGAGGATTCATAATTTTATTTGAAAATTTTATTTGAAAATTTTATTTTGACTGATTCAAATAATGCAGATTTAGTGAATGAGAAATCAGTCAAAAGTGATTTTTCCAAACAGACATTTTGATTACTAACGAAATCAGTTATTTTAAATTAATTACTCTGTTAAATTTTTAACTAAAAAAGGTACGTTTTTAACCGGAAATAGACTACTTAAATTTGCAATAAACAAAATTAATTTCAAACAAGAAAACATTTTTTTTTAAAATTAGTTTAAATTTCAACCAAGTAGTTGAGTTTTGAACCAAACAAGATAAAAATAATTAGGAAAAGGTTAATTAACAAAAAAAACTAATCTTCCCTTTACAACATCAATGATATATCTTGAATCACAAAAAAAAATTAACAAGCAATTCAAAATTGAAGCAATTAACTGAATTTCAAAACAAAAATTAGTTTTTTGCCAAGAAAATTAACTTTCTATCAAAAAAGATAAATTTTCAAAAAAATACATGAATTTTTCAAACAAATAGTTGAACTTTCAATTAAAAAAAAAGGAATCAACGAAAAATGGACTATTCAAATTTTCAGATGAAAAAATTAATTTTTAACAAGAAAACTAATGTTTTACCAAATAGTTCAGTTTTCAACAAAAGAGAATAATTTTTAGCCACATGATTGAATTTTCAAATCAAATTATGAATCTTCAATGAAAAAATTAATTTTTAACATTTAAAATTTTGAAAATATTTGAAATTTTAAACTTCTAACCAAGTATTTTGATTTTCAACCAAAGAAGATAAAAAAAAAAGTAAAAAAAGATTAATTTTTACGAAAATAGTTAAATTTTTAACTTGAATGATGAATCTTGAACAAAAAAATAAATTGTTAGCAAAAATTAATTGTGCGCCAGGAAGATTAACTTTCTCCCAAACAAAATGCATTTTCTACAAAATACATGAATTTGAAACAGTTCAATTTGCAATTCAAAAAAATCAAATTTCAGTCAAAAATTAACTTTCAACAAAAAAAGCAAATTTTCAACAAAATACTTACATTTTCAACTAAATAAATGAATTATCAAATAAAATTATTAATTTTCAACTAACAAAAATTGTAACAAAGTACTTAAACTTTCAAACAAGTAGTAAAATTTTCCATGAAAAAATTAATTCCAAACCAAAAATTTAATAGTTTATATTTTAACCAGAAAAAGATTAAATATAAAAACAGTTGAATTCAATGAAAAAAGTCGAATTTTCAACCAATGTTTTTTTTCTAAAAATAAAGACGAATTTTAAACCAAAAACATGAATTCTCAACGAAATATGGAATTGTTGAATTATCAATTTAAAAAAAAATTTTACGGGAAAAACAAATTTTTATCGAAATAATTTAATTTTTAATAGAAGAGACTAATTTTAAACTAAAATAATGAATCTTCAACCAAAAAATTAATTTTCCAAAATGTAGTTTAACTTTCAACCAAGTAATCGAATTTTGAACCAAATAAGTTTTAAGAAATTTTAAGGAAAGATTAATTAAAAAAAAAAATTTAGTACATTTTTCAGTTTTCAAATAAGAAAATCCATTTTCAAGCAATGATGAATCTTCAACCAAAAATATACATTTTTAACAAAGCAGTTCGAATTTCAACCAAGTACTTAAATTTGAAAAAAATTAACTTTGCGCCAAGAAGATTTTATTTCTATAAAAAATGTCGAATTGTGTTCAAATTACATGAATTTTCAACAAAATAAATGAATTTGCAAGAAAATAGTTCAGTTTTTACCCAAAAATGAAATACTTATATTTTCAGCTTTAAAAATTAATTTTCGACAAAAGAAAAACAAATTTGAAAAAAATAGTGAAATTTTTCACCAGAAATAAATCACTTAAAAAAATTGTCAACAACAAAAAAAAGACTTTTGTAACAAAATACTTTAAATTCTTGTAAGTACATTTTTTCAATGAAAAAAAAATTCTGAACAAAAAATGCAATACCTGATATTTCAACCAAAAATCAATTTAATTTTGAATAAAAATAGTTGATTTTTCATTCTAAGGAGATTTTAAAATTACATAAAAAATAATTAAATTTACACAAAAATGTCGAATTTTCAACCAAGATTTATTTTCTACCAATAAAGACGAATTTTCAACAAAACACATGCAATTTCAAACAAATAATATGTAGTTGAATTTTCACAACAAAAAAAAATTTGTTAACAAAAAATGGAATAATATTGGAATTTGATTGGAATTCATAAGGAAAAATCATATTTTCTTATCTTCTTCCAGACTATTTATTAGTTTATAAATAATCTGGAAGAAGTGGAAAAATTAAGATGTTTTATCATAAATTTTGATATCAATTTGTTAAATTTTGAGTAAAAAAACTTATCCTTAACTAAAAAGATGAATTGTAAATCCAAAATATAAATTTTCAATCAAATAGACGAATTTTCAAAAAAATGAATTTTTTCAAATCTAAAAAGATCAATTTTGAACTTAAAATCAAATATTTGAATTTCCAGTGAAACAATTTTTTGAGCCAAAAAACAAGTAATAAATCTTTACAGCATCAACAAGAAATATTTTTTGAAAATTTGTCTTTTTTGTTGAGAATTAAGATTTTTTTGTTGAAAATTCAACAGTCTAGTTGAAAAAAACTTTTTTGTCAGATTTTGATTCAAAATATCTGAAACTTTCCAAAATATTTTTAAATTTTCTCAAGAATCTTAGAAAGATAGTATTTATATAAACTTAAAACAAACCAACAAATAGACTTAAAAAAAACATGCTTATTCAAAATATTTATTGTGTATAAAAAAAATTATTTTTCCCCTTAAATTATAATTTGGTTAAAACTTTTTTCCCCCCTTGACTGCAAAAAAATATGTTTTGGATGAAAATTCAACTATTTTGTTAAAAAGTCGTCATTTTGGTAGAAAATTATCTAATACTTGATTAAAAATTCATCTCCTTGGATTAAAATTTATCTGTTTTTATTTAAGATTCAACTATTTTGGGAAATGCACCCCTTTTTGATAAATATAACTGTTTTTGATTTAAAATAAAATGTTGTCTAGTTTAAATATCTGTTAATAAATTTTTTTGTTAAGAATTATTCTTTTTTGGGTAAAAATTTAACTATGTGGTTGAAATTTGAGTCACATTGTTGAAAATTTATTTTTTTTGTTGCAGATTTCATAATTTTTGTTCAAAACGTAACTATTTCGTTCTAAATTCGTATATTTTAATAAAAAATGCATAGTTTGGTACAAAATTATACTATTTAGTGAAAAATCAAACTATTTGATTGAAAATTAAGCGTTTGGTTGAAAATTCATCTTTTTAGGCAGAAGATTTATCATTAACCAAGAAGATTTATTTTTTAACAATAAATTCGAATTGATATAATAAGTCTTCCATTGAACGAATTAGTAATTTATAATGAATGCAAACTATAACTCTTATTGATTCGTTCAGTCATTTTTAATTTTATTTATTTGTTAAAATTTGGAAATTCATTGCTGAATTTTTTTGCACAAATAATTGTAATATTTTATTATAGCAGATAAATCAGTCACTTTTATTGACTGAAAACCCGTAATTTCAGGTGATTTTTTATTTAGTTATAAAAATCGTTCAGTTCAAAGCATATAATTTAAAATCATTTTAACAATCTTGAATTAAAATCATTAAAAAATGTGTATTACTACTCAGATACGACCTTTTAATCATATTAGTATCACTTTCAACTCAAAACGATTTTCGACTTCTCATAATATATAACCCATTTGTAAAATTTAAATTGCGAAACGATGATCAGATCAGATAATTAAAGCCATGAAATTCAATTATTTATTGGTTCGCGAATATTGCTGCAGGAAGATATTTAAATAATTCTGAAAGTTGCAATTTAATTTTAGCAATTTCTAGAAATATCTTTATTATGCACAACAAGGAGATGAGGAAAAAAATAAAAAGAAACATTAAACTTTTTTTCAACCAAGAAACATTTCTACACTTTCTCAAAATCTTGTTCACCTTCGCAATCTAATTATCAAACAGTATTTTACGATATCATTAATTCGCCTGAAATTTTCTTGATTTCTCACATTGGTTTTTTGTAAATTTTTAAATATTATTTTCAGTGTTCTCCTTTAATTTCCACATAAAAAGAATGGAATTTCAGGAATATAGAAAGAGGAAAAGGTAACAGAAACCTTCAGTCACCTTCGCTGCATCCGAAGGACTTTTACAAGTGGCAACACCTCAAGGACCCTGTTATCTGCAGACTTTCCGCCCCAGTGATAAGTGCCAATCATGCTGAACCACAAAATAATAAAAAAAGCTAATTTCTTGTACACGTACGACCTTCATTGCATAATAGAATCTCCTTTTCACCAATTTCACACTTTATCTAAAATAGATCATCAGTAAACATGATAGCCACTATCTTTTAAGTGTAAAGAAGATTTTTTTATTGGCATTTGGGTCGTTAATGTTGATTTCTTTTGTTTTCTACACCTAATTTAAAAAATATATATATATATTTTTCGGTGAATTAAAGTTATATTTTTTATGTTTCATCCCTGACTGACTCACGGGACTTTTCAGTAAGGCTATGTGAATCAGTCCTACCTTATACATTTTAATTGATATAAATTCATTATAATGTATATTTTTTCAAAACATTCGTTCATATGTTTGTAAATTTGATAAATTTCGTAATCAATAATATAGTGCATTTCAACCACAGATAGGGGTTGAAACCTAATATAATCTACATAAATGTTGATTTCATATAGGCCCCTTTTATATTCCTTACGCAAAAACTTACTGTATATTTAAATTTTAATAATAATTTATTTATTAGAAAGTTTCTGGAAATCAATCCTGACGAAGATGTTCAGGACGGGATCATTGATAAAAGATCAAAGGGTGCGAAACGACGCCACATCGCCACTTGCGATACAACGGTATTAAAATTAGCCAAACAAATTGACAACTTCTTACCTACAATATAAAAAATTTGATGTGTTTTTATATTATTTTATATACTATACTGATATAGTAATGTTATAAGAAAGTTTATCTGAGATGTTTTATCATGTATAAAAAATAAAACAACATTTTATATAAATTTTGTGCATACATTTTTCAAAGCATGCAATATCAAGAGAGAGTATTGTTTGGTTCATTGATTTTAATATAAATTTGCAGTATATATTTGGCTTGAAAATATAAATTATAGTATGACTATATACAAGCGAAGTTTAAATATAAATAACTACGTATATATTTATGTTATATAATATACTCAATGAATCAAATGTGAAAAACGTCTTATAAAAGATGGACTTTGATCATATATTTGATACAATGAGTGTACATACTACCATAACATAGATACATAAGAAAGTCGTTTGTAACAACTTCACTCATATTTGTCAACTATTTATATTTTCAGGACAAATATGGACTACACATTTTATATTAGAATTAATGAACCGAAAAAATTTGTTCAATTCCTTGACATGTTCAGTTACAGTAAATGAAAGTTCATAAACTGTAACAGAATTTACCGAAACATGTGACTGAAGCTGTATGCAGTTACCGTTGCTGACATTTCTGTTACAGTTTCGGAAAATTTAGAAATGGTTTCTGCATAAAGCTTTAGTGACGTGTCTCTGAAAATTCCTACAGAAATTTCTAACAGTGTATATTTTAAACTGGTATTCGGGCCACGGATAGGGGCCAGAACTTAAAAGATCATCAATTACCAAGCTAAAAAGAAATGATTACTATTTTAGTGACTTGTTTAGTGAACCAAAAAACGAAAATTTAAACTTATCAGTAATTTTCTTGCTTTTCCTTCTATTCCATATATTATTCTTGTTAGACCTGCGCAAATTGAGGCTTAGTTTGGGCCTCCCTAAGTTATCACATGTAATATAGCAACACTGACACATATAAAAAACTTTGTTATGCTAATAATTTTCTTGAAAACAAGTTCAACATTCAAATTTAGAATAATTTTCACACTACGTGAATAGAAAAGGACCGGTTTATTCCAATGAATTTAAATGATCTACTCTTAAAAGTTACTTTTGAATAGCTCCCCTTAACCTTTTGCGAAGATACAAAAAAATCTTTGGAAATAATAAATTCTTTCAGAATTGCAAATGGTGCAATCGCCGTTAGTATAAATCCAATTCAAGAATGATGAGAAGGATTAGGTAATATTTACCCTATTAAATTGGGATGTACACCTTTATCCACAAATTATAGTGTAAACAAAACTGATGTCTGTCATATTTCAACATGAAGTAGCTAATTGACTCATTTGGGATTTTGAAGTCTCTGATCATATTATGCATTCAAGCGTTCCTTTCACTTTTGAACGCAAAATTATTCGACATTATATACGGAAATATTACAAAACTTGACCTTTTTCTTAAGGAGGATAGGGGAGACTGAGGCTATTTCGATCACTTTTTTTTTCAAACAGGATTTTATGAAAGAAAGTGGACCCATTTTTTTTGTGTGAAATAAAAGAGCAAAAATTCTTCTGAAGTATGCATAATTGATAAAGATTTTTATAATATTTTGAATGCATAATATTAACATTTACTCAACGTCTCATTTGATCGACGTTGCCCTCCAGTTGGGCTACGTCTATCACCGCGTGGAGCTACTTCGATCAATAAATATAAAAAATTTAGTATATAAACAAATTGAAAATAAAATTGAATTAAAGCCGAAAACTAGATCGAACATTGATTAAAATGTAATCAACAATTATTTTAATTATACAATAGATGAACAAATCAAAAATTAATAAATGAAAAAGAAACAAAAAAGAATTCACTAATTGTGTAATGAAATGAAATGAAATAACAAATTACGTTCAAATTTGATTTGAAGTACATGAAAATTAATTGAATTATACATCAGGTAAACAAATTGAAAAGAACTGAACAAATCAGAATTAACAAATTTGACCTCAAATCAGAATGAAGCAAAAAATAATTTAATTCATTAATGGAAATAAAGTAAGAAATTTATGAGATAAAAAAAGAATGAATGAAAAATTAATTAATTAAAAAAAATCACATGATTGAAGAGTGATTTAGAAATATTAATGATAATTTAGAATTTTCATAAATAGTTATTGCAAACAAATGCACAATTAAGCCCTTTTTCTAGCTAAGAGCACCGTTTCTTTACATAAAAGTATTACTAGACACATTTGGGATTAAATTTACTATGAATAAGTATTCTAAGTGTTCAAAAAATTTTATCCACTCGAAAAAGGTCTAAATTATGCTTTTGTTTATAGTAAATTATTATAAAAATTCCAAACGTGTATTTATCATTATTTCAATGGGACTCAATATATTGAACGTGTCTGCTCATACTTTTTGATGAAGAAATCGTGCTTTTACGTTTGAAAACATTTGAAATGTTTATTTGTTTATAATAAATGACCATTAAAATAACAACTGTTATTAAATTCGGATTTAATTTAACTAAGAGTCGTAAACAAGCAGCTTATTGATACTTTTTTGCAAGAAAAAGAACTTTGCTTTCAGGAAGATAAACGGCTAAATTATACATTTGTTTATAAAAACTGTTTAAAAGTTACAGTTATTACTCTGTGTCAATTCGTTTCAACTAGAAATTATGCAGAAGTAATCTTAAACGAAAAAATAATGTTTAGGTAAAGAAAATTATCGAAATTTTGAATATATTACGAAAATTTGTTTATTATCAATATCTCGTGAAAAAATTGCTTATTGCCAGCCAAAAAAGTACCCAACTAATGAACTTCGATGCAAACATGAAAAAATCTCAATAACTTTTGAAAACATGGAAACAAATTTTTATTTTCTAAACAATACAACACATATCTATATATATCCATGACGTTCAATTTATAAAATTATTATTTTGAACGCAATTTTAAAATCTCATCTCGAGTCTCACCTCGATTCTTGTCTCAAATCCGACCCTGAATCTCTTTTTGAATCTTTTTTTATTTTCAGCTGGGATTTCGTTTGGCAGATCATCTCGAATCGCGTCTCGAATCTCCTCTCGAATCTCGTCTCAAATCTCGTCTCGAATCTCGTCTCGAATCTTGTCTCAAATCTTCAATCTGGTCTCGAATCTTGTCTCAAATCTCGAATCTCGTCTTGAATATCGTCTTGAATATCGTCTCAAATCTCGAATCTCGTCTCGAATCCAGAATCTCGTCTTGAAACTCGCCCAGAATCTCGCCTCAAACCTCGAATCTCGTCTCAAATCACGAATCTCGTCTCGAATTTCGCCTCCAATCTCGGCTCGAATCTCAGTTCGAATCTTGTCTCGCATCTTGTCTTGAATATCGTCTCAAATCTCGTCTCAAATATCGAATCTCGCCTTGAATCTCGTCTGGAATGTCGTCTCAAATCTCGAATGTCGAATCTCGTCTCGAATTCAGAATCTCTTCTTGAACCTCGTCTTGAATCTCGTCTCCAATCTCGTCTCGGACCTAGTCTCGATTCACTTCTCAAATCTCGTCTCCAATCTCGCCCCGAATCTCGTCTTGAATCTCGTCTTGAATCTTGTCTCTAATCTCGTCTCGGATCTAGTCTCGAATCTCCTCTCAAATCTCGTCTACAATCTTGCCTGGAATCTCTTCTTGAATCTCGTCTCGAAACTCGTCTTAAATCCTGAATCTCGTCTTAAATCTCGAATCTTGTCTCAAATCTCGTTTCGAATCTAGACTCAAATCTCGATTCTCGTCTCGAATCTCATCTTGAATCTCGTTTTAAATTTCGTCTAAAATCACGAATCTCGTCTTGAATCTCGTCTCAAATCTTGTCTCGAATCTCGGCTTGAATCTCGTATAAAATCTCGTCTTTAAACTCGCTCTCTCTCAAATCTCTAATCTCGTCTCGAATCTCGTCTCGAATCTTGTCCTGAATCTCGTCTCGAATCTCGTCTTGAATCTAGAATCGTGTCTCGACTCTCGTCTCGAATCTCGTTTTGAATCTCGCCTTCAATATCGTCTCAACTCTTGAATCTCGTCTCGAATATAGTAGAGTCTTAAACGTCGCCATGAATCTCGTCTCAAATCTCGAATCTCGTCTCGAATTACGCCTAGAATCTCGTCTCAAATCTCGTATGGAATCTCTTATTAAATCTAGAATCTCGTCTCGAATCTAGTCTCAAATCTCATCTCGAATTTTGTCTCGAATTCCGCCTGGAATCTCGTCTCGAATCTTACCTCAAATCTCGAATATCGTCTTGAATCTATTCTCAAATCTCGAATCTCGTCTTGAATATCGTATGAAATCACGAATCTCAAATCTTGTCTTGAATCTTTAATCTTGCCTTGAATATCGTCTAGAATCTTGTCTCGAATCTAGTCTCAAATCTCATCTCGAATGTTGTCTCGAATTCCGTCTAGAATCTCGTCTTGAATCTATTCTCAAATCTCGAATCCCGTCTTGAATCTCGTATGAAATCACGAATCTCGAATCTTGTCTCGAATCTTTAATCTCTTATTGAATATCGTCTCGAAACTAGTCTCGAATCTCGTATCGAAAAAAGTCTCGTATCTCGAATCTCGTCTCGAATTTTGTCTTGAATTTCGCCTAGAATCTCGTCCCGAATCTTATCTCAAATCTCGAATCTCGTCTTGAATCTCTTCTCAAATCTCGAATCTCGTCTTGAATCTAGTCTCGAATCTCGTATGAAATCACGAATCTCGAATCTTGTCTCGAATCTTTAATCTCGTCTTGAATATCGTCTCGAATCTCGTCTCGAATTTAGTCTCGGATCTCGTATCGAAAAAAGTCTCTAATCTCGAATCACGTCTCGAATTTTGTCTCGAATTTCGCCCAGGGTCTCGTCTCGAATCTCATCTCATATCTCGAATCTCGTCTTGAATCTCGTCTCGAATCTCGTATGAAATCACGAATCTCGAATCTTGTCTCGAAGATTTAATCTCGTCTTGAATATCGTCTTGAATATCGTCTCGAATCTCGTGAAAAAAATACGACGGACGGAAACTTGATCGAAACAATAAGGATTTCGACCCGGGGCTACGAAACACTGAAACGAAATTCTCATCCACGATTAATGAACCCATTATGTTCACTTTCGAAACGATATAAATAATATTCTCCTTTCATATAAATCAGTTACCATAAGTGAAACATTTATCTCAATAATCTGTCCTGCCATTTAGAATACAGCATCCAGATGAAATTCAACTTTCATTTTTAAAAAGTGAAACGATGAGAATCTATTTCAAGTTCTCAAGATCTAGATCAATCATGCGGATTTGATGGTAGGGGCAATGCTCGACTTACATTTCGAATATCTTAACTAATCTTATATAATACAGAAAGAGTCACGAACCGTTTAGCTCGAAATGTTAACAGTATTTGTGGACCAATGGAGCGCATCTAAAGTTCGATTCTTTGGGTCACAATGGTCCAAACTTTCCACTCATGATTTCGGGAACGTGAGCTAAATTACGAGTGGTAAAAAGTTAGACTTCAGTCTAAAAAAAATAAGAAGCAAATTGTGATTGATTACTTTCATTTTTTGTTTTTAATTCATTGATTTATCTGAATCATAATTAGATTAATTTAATTATCCAAGGATTTTTTTACTGAAAAATCAGATATTTCAGGAAATATAGACCAGAGTTGGGAAGTGACTTGTTACAAAAAAGTATGTGAGTTAATGAAAAGTTACATTATTTGTCACTTTGAGGGTAGCTTCTTTATTATTTTGAAATGTAGCTTTTAAAGTAACTTAGTTATCATTTTTGCAGTAACTTGAACATTTAATTTTCTGGCTTGAAAATTTCACAATTTAGTGGACTTTTTTTTCTTCCTTCATTCAAAATTCGGCTTTTTGGTTTCAAAATTTATCTCTTTCGCTGAAAAAATTTCATCTTTTTTGGTTAAAAATTCAACTATTTTGGTAAAAAATGAATCTGCTTTGGTTGAGGATTCAGCGATTTTGTCGAAAATTCGTCTCCTTTGCTTGAATTCAACTGTGATTTCAAATTCAAATCTTTTTTGATTGAAATAATATTAACTATTATATGTTTCATTGAAAATTTATCTATTTCTCTTCAAAATTCAAGTAATTCGTTAAAAATTAAACTACTTCGATAAAAAGTTTAACTAGTTGGTTACAAAAATAACAAACATTTTTGCTGAAAATTCGTCTTTTCTGAATAAAAGTTGAAACACTTTGCTGAAAATTCAGTTTCTTGGTTGAAAATTCATAATTTTAGTCGACAATTTATCTCTTTGGTTGAAACTTTTAACTATTTTCTCTCAAATTCGTTTTTATTTTTTTGGGGGAGGGAGGTATTGTCAAGAATACAAATATTATGGTAAAAATTGAACTAATTAATTGAGAATTACCTTTTTTGTTGGAAATTTGAGTTCATTGTTGAAAATTCATCTTTTTGGGTTATAAATCGTAGAAAATTCTAATATTTCATTCAAAATTTACAATTGTCGTTGAAAAAAATTATTTTCGTTATAAAAATTTGACTGTTTTCTTGAAAATTCATGTATTTTCTTAAAAAATTCAATTATTTTGATAGAACGTCCAATTATTTGATTGAAAAGTAACTTTTTTGTCGAAAATTTTCTTTATTTTTTTTATTTGTTTGTTATTTTCCATTTGTTTGGTTGAAAACGCAACTCTTTTCTTCAAAAATATTTCTTTTTTGGAAATTCATCTCTTCTCTTAAAAATTCATCTTTTCGGTTGAGGATTCAGCTAATTTGTTGAAAATTCTTTATTTTTAGTTGAATTCAGCTACGTTTGATTACAAATTGAAATCTTTTTTAGTTCAAATAATATCGTCTATTATATTTTTCGTTGAAAATTCAACTATTTTGGTTGAAAATTCTTGTAATTTGTTCCAAATTAAACTCTTTTGGTCAATATTTTAACTATTTGGTTGTAAAATGACGACAATTTTTGTTGAAAATTCATATTTTTGGCTCGAAAATTCATCTCTTCCAGTAAAAAATATATCTGTACAGTCTTCCGCTATTTTCCTGAAAATTTTCCTTTCATGGTTAAAAATTAATCTCTTTGGTTGAAAATTTAGGTATTTTTTATAAATTTATCTTCCGGGTTTGAAAATCGTAGAAAATTAAACTATTTGGTAAAAAAAATTACCTTTTTCGTTACAAATTATTTTTTTCGATCTGAAAATTCAACTATTTGGTTGAAAATTCATGTATTTTTCAAAAAATGTAATCTCTATTCATTTGTTCGAAAGTGCTCTTTTTGGTTTGAAAATTTATTCCATATGGTAGAAAAATTTCAAATTTCTCGGTTATGAATACAACAGCTTGGTTGAAAAATTTGAAATAAAAATATTTTCTGGTTGTAAATTCAACTCTTCTCCTGAATCTTCTTTTTGGTTGAGGATTCAGATATTTTGTTGGAAATTCCTATTTCTCAAATTCAAGTGTGTATGAGTACAAATCAAGACATTTTTGATTTAAATAATATCAGCTTTTCTCTTTTTCATTGAAAATTTATCTATTTTGGTTAAAAATTCATGTTTATTGTTTAAAATTCAAATCTTATGTTCAAAAGTGTTTTTCTTTCTTATTCAAAAATTCATTTCTTCTGGTAAAAGAAGCATCTTTTTTGGTTGAAAATACTTGGTTGAAAAATGTGACTTAAAAATCTTCCCTGGCTGGAAATTCAATACTTCTGTTAAAAATTCATCTTTTTGGTAGAAAGTTCAATTATTGTTTTAGGAAATAATTTTTTTTGTTTTCTTCTGTGTTGAGACAAATTTGTGAAAAGATTCACAAGTTTTCCAGAAATTTTCAGAGATTCTAAGTAAAAGATTTCAAGGTTTGCTCAAAGCATTTCAACGGATTGCGAAGCTTTCAGGGTATACCTAAAAAGATTCAAAAAATTTGTTTACGAGACTTTATAAAAGTCTGCTTATTTTCCAATTTTTTCAAAAACTGATTTGTTTTTGTCCTTCTCATGTCTTCATTTTCATTTAGAGTTTCTCTTACAACCTTCACTTTCAGATTCTGGAAAGGAGAGTAGATAAATTATCCTGTGGTTTTAAATGTTGCAAATATTGTTCGTTTGCGGAAAATGAAAAAATCGCACATGTGGTTAGATGTCGAAAAGAACTTTCTCTACTGGAGAACTGGATTTAAAATCTCCTTAAGTTTACACAAGTGGATACTTGTGAATATGCAGACTTGTAAAATTAAAATTGCACAAGTGTAAAATCACATAAGCGATGCGCAAGTGCGATGATAATCTATTTCAACTACATCGACAACTGATGATAGACGCATCCTTTCACGTTGTTAAACTTTACACGCAAGAGCGTCAAAAATTCATGCTTTACTGGCCATATGAAGATCGGGTTTTATTACGACTTGATAGCTCATTAGCCTGATTAAACCCTATCATTATGGCGCATTTCCGCTGCTGAATGGAAGATAATCACAGTTCTCTAAACAGAAAAGAGATTTTCAAATCCTACTTTTAGGAAGTGAACAGAAATCAACATAAATACAAAAAATATAATAAAAAAAACTTATTAAAATTCTTATATTAAAAAGCGCATGGCGCTGTTTTAGATTATTTCTCGAACCATCTCGAAATTAATCGAAACAATTTGAAACTGTTGTCATGAAGCTCGTATTTATGATTGGTTGGAGCTGTCCTTCTAAATCGTGTTTTTAAAAAAGAAGGATAGGCAACTTCAGGATTCTTGGTTTCTTTCTTGGTTGCTATGGTGAATTTCTTATGGTTTTTAAACAAACTGAGAAAATTCGTTCCCCAAAGACTCGCCGGGAAACCATTATAATCCGTTGAATTCGTTTTTCGTGAAATCTTTATCATCATGGAATGGGAAATTGAAGAAATGAAATTTACATTTTCATGATTGGATGAAGCTTTCGTTTCTTTTTCCCGTTTAAAATCAAAAGTCTGCAAACTTCAGTTTCATAAAAAATGTAAGCTTATCTGAATAACATTTTTAAATATTTCTAAAAAAAGAAGATTTTTGTGAGAATTTTATAATGTTTCAAGAAAATAAAAAAAAATTCTTGAAACTCCTGGTAAAAATGTAAACTGGTTTTTTATTTAAAATATAAAATTTTAAGAGAAAATTGATAAATATTTCAAAACATTTTTAATTGTTTCCTAAAATTTTGAAAAAGAATATGGACGATTTTAAAAGCAAATTTTTCAATTAGCAAGATTACAAAGATTCAGAAAAAATCCGATTAAGTTTAATAAGCATTTAGAAATTTAAAAAAATTCAATGATCATTTAAAACTTGAAAACTTTTTAAAAAACGTACGAAAACCGTACAGTTTTGAATATTTTGAAATAAAAATTGCTTACAATTCCTGGAAAAATTTAAACTTCTTGTTTATTTGGAAAAATAAATTTCAACTTGAAATTGATAAATATTTCAAAACCTTTTTAATTATTTTCTAAAATTTCGAGAAAAGAAAGAATTTAAAAAGACTTTGAAACATTTCAAAAGATTTGCGAAATTGTCAAAAAAGAACATGGAAGATTTGAAGGCATCTTTTTTATTTTTCAGAATCTTGAAACAAATAATTGATCATTTGAAAAGATTAAAAAATTTATTGAAAATGTGAATTTTTGAAGATTTCGAAAAAGTTTTCAAAGCTTTTTAAGAAGTTTGAAAGGCTTCAGCTGAATAAAAAACTTTTATTGAGATTCCTGGGAAATTTTTCTTCATTTTGAAAAATTAATTTTTAAAGAAAATTGAAAAGTTTTTAATACATTTCATAAGATTTCTACAAATGTCCAAAAAAATCGGAAGATTCACGAGCAATTTTTTCATATTTCATGGATTTTTTTCATGGCGCCATTTTCGATTATTTCTCGAAATATCTCGAAATTACTCGAAACAATTTCTAACAATTGAATGAAGGAGATTTTTTAAAATTTTAAACGGTTTCACGATCGTAAAAAAATTTCTTAACATGCCTGGGAAAATTTGAACTGATTTTTTATTTTCAAAATACATTTCAAGAGAATATTGACAAAGATTTCAAAAGATTTTAAATCATTTTCTTAAATTTCGAAAAAGAATGGAAAAGATTTTCAAGCAAAATCTTTCAATTAGCAAGAATACAAAGATTTACAAAAAATACGAGTAAGCTTGAGACATTTAAAAAATTTAAAAAGATTCGAAATTTATTCAAAAGTTGAAAATATTTGAAAAGTTTTGAAAAATCTTCATTTTTGAAAATTTGCAAAAAAAATATATTTAAAAGGTTTAAAGGCTTTGGAAATAGTTAAAAAATAATTTGAAATTTGAAAATATTTCAAAAAATTTAAAACAAAATGTTGAAGATTTCGAAAAAAATCCCGAAGCTTTTTAAGAAGTTTAAAAGGCTGGAGATTTGAATGCAAGCTTTTTAATTTTTCAGTATTTCAAAAAAAATTTTAGGAGAATTCAAAGAATTTCAAAAGATATTTAGAAGATATAAAAGTTTAGAGAATTATTAAAAAATGATTTTAAGTTTGAAAATATTTCCAAAAATTTAAAGCAAAATGTAAATTTTTGAAGATTTCGAAAACAATTTCGAAGCTTTTTAAGAATTTTCATGAAAATAAAAAATATTTCTTGAGATTCCTGGGAAAATTAATAATTACTGTTTATTTTGAAAGAATAATTTTTAAAGGAAATTTGAAAAAGTTTCAAAATATTTCAAAATGTTATCATACTTTCTAAATATTTCTACAAATTTCGAAAATATCAGGAAGATTTAAGGGCAATTTTATTTATTTTTGAAAGATTTTTCAAAATTTTAAGAAAATTTCGAGTCAGTTTAAGAAATATTTATTTTCCAAACTTCTAAAAGTCCTAAATATCTTTCAAACTGACTCGAATTTGTCCTAAAATTTTTCAAAATCCTGAAAAATGAAAAATGATACTTTTTGGACATATCTAGAAGCTTCAAAAAAATTTGGAATTTCCTCAAGAATCTGAGAAATTTTTTTTTATTTATTTAAGTTTAAAAACAAGTGAAAAAATAAACTCAAAAAATAAATGTTTGGTGGAGATTTTTATTTTGTATTTTGAATTATGTATCCTCCAAAAATAATGATTTCAGTTAATTTTTTTTTCCTGACTGAAAAATATTTTTTAAGATAAAATTTGAACTATTTGGTTGAAGATTCGTCTTTTTGGGTTGAAAATTAATCTTTTTTTTGTTGAGGATTCCACTATTTTGTTGAAAATTTGTGTTTTCCGGTTAAAAATTCAACTGATTGAAAATTAATATTTTTTGGTCGAGGATTCAACTACTTTGTTAAAAATTAAGTTTTTTTTTACTAAACATTCATCATCTTAGTCAAAAATTCATTTCTTTGGTTGACAATGTCACTATTTCATTGAAAATTCGTCTTTTTTGGTAGAAAATTAATCTATTTCATTAAAAATTCATATTTTCGTGATCAAAAATTGAACTGTTTTGTAGAAAATTTGTCTCTTTTTTGAAAAACTTAATCTTTCCTGGTGTAAAGTGCAACTGGTAAAAATTAATTTTTTTGGGGGATTCAGCTAATAAGTTGAATTTTTTTTACGAATTAAACTATTTTTTATTTAAAATTAAAATCTTTTTTGGTCAAAACAAAAAAAAAAAACAATTTTTTTTTTAATTTCAACCAAACTGATGAATCTTTGATTAAAAAAATGAATTCTCAACAATAAATGTAATAGTTGATATTTCCACAATATTTTTTTCCATTTTCAATGACTTTCAAAAAAAAGAGTTGAATTTTCAACCAAGAAAGATTTTTCATTCAACAAAGACAAAAATCTCATCCAAAATGTTGAGTTTTGAAATCATAAAAACGAATTTTTGAAAAAATTGAATTAACAACCCAAAAATATGCATTTTCTACCAAAATGCAAATTTGACATAACTATATTTTTAATTTAAAAAAATTCATTTTCAACAAAAAAAAAAGAAACGATATTTCAACCAAATTTGTTAAATTTTGAAACAAAGAAATATACTTTTAACTGAAATTATGCATCTATAATCGAAAAATAAATTTTTACCCAAATTGTTAAATTTTCAACCAAAAAGGTTATATGGCTACCAAAAAAATATAAAATTTCAACCAAATAGTTTAATTTTCAACTAAAGAAGATAAATTTTCAACAAAAAATAGAATAGTTTATTTTCAAGTTAGAGAAATAAGTTTCCAAACATATAAAATAAATATTCAATAAGATAGTTGGATCTTCAACCAAAAAGATTAAATGTCTGTAGAAAAAAAAAAACTTTCGACGAAAAATTGAATGGTTAAATTTTGAGTTAAAAAGTTGATTCTCAATTTGAAAAAATTATTTTCAACTAGTCTATAAAAATTGAGAAGACTTATTCAATAATAAGAATAAGAATATTGAATTTTCAACATTTGATCTATTTACGTAAATAATATACTTTTATACCATATAAACTTTATAGGTTTACTTAAATATTGAAAATGTAGTTTGAAATTGGAATAAGTTTATGAAAAAAATATTTTTTATAAAAAAGCAAACGTCACACATTTTCAAAAATTGATACTTTCTTTTTGTAATGTAAAATTGAATAATAATGATTCATTATTTGGAAAAGTTGCTTTATATTACTATAATTAACTATTTTGTTGAAAATTCTTTTTTTGTTTGTTTGAAATTAATTTGTTTCACTAAAAATTTAACTATTACATTTTTGGTTGATAATTGATTGTTTTTGGTTGAAAATTCAACTAATAGGTTGAAAATTGCTGTATTTTGTTAAAAATTAATCTTTTTGCTTGAAAATTAAACAGTTTGTTTGCAAATTTTTCTCCCTCTTGACTGAAAAATGTTTCTTAGTTGAAAATTCAATTTATGTTGAAAACTCGTCTTTTTCGTTGAATTCAACTTTTTTGTTTATTACAAATTAAAATCTGTTTCGGTTGAAAAATCAAATACTACATTTTTCGTTTAGAATTAATCTTTTTTAGATTGAAAATTCAGTTACTAGGTTGAAAGTCAAATTCTTTGAACATTCATTTTCCTAAATAAAAATTTAACTATTTAACTTTTAGTTAAAAAATGATCTTTTTTAGTTCAAACTTCGTCTTTTTTGGTAGAAATTAATCTTTTTGGGTAAAAATTCATCATTTAGGTTTAAAATTAATATTTTTGGTTGAAAATTTAATTATTCTAGTTAAAGATTCATAATTGTAGTTGCAAATTAATCTTTTTCGTTTGAAAATGTAACTATTTTTGGAAAATTATTTTTTTTTTGAAATTGAAAATCTAACTATTCCCATGAAATATTTCATCATTTTAGGTGAAAATGCATCTGTTTGGTTGAACATTAATTTGTTTTACTAGAAATTAAACTATTCAATTTTTGGTTGACAATTGGTCTTTTTTAGTTGAAAATTCGTGTGTTCTGTTGTAAACTTTTTTTTTTCTGGTAGCAATTAATCTTTTTCGTTCAAAATTCAACAATTTGGTTGAAAAATGATTTTTTAAAATTGAAAATCAACTACTTGGGTCAAAATTGAACCACTTTGCCAAAAATTAATTTTTTTAAAGATTCAACTCTTTGGTTGAAAATTTAACTATTTTGTGGAAAATTAGTTTTCTTTTTTATTTTAAATTAATTTTCTACCAGAAAATGTAACTTTTCCATTTTTTTTTATTGAAACTTGATTCAACAATTTTTATGAAATTTTTTTCGTTCTTGTCTGAAAAATTCAACCATTTTGTAGAAAATTTGTATTTTTTTCATTAAAAGTTGACCTACTTTGTTAAAAATTTATTTTCTTGGTTGAAGATTCATCGTTTTAGTTGAAAATTCATATCTGGTTGAAAATTCAACTATTTTGTTGAAGTATCTTTTTACTGAAAATTTATCTTTTCAAGTTAAAAATACAACTATTTATCGTATGTATTTTGTTTAAAAATTTTCTTTCTTGATAGAAAATTAATCTTCTTGGTTCAAAATTAGTCGCTTTGGTTAAAAATTCATCTTTTTACTTTGAAAAATAAAAAATTTGGTTAAAAGTTCAACTATTTTGTTGAAAATTTAATTACTTCATTGAAAGTTACTTAAATTAGCTTAAAATTCGATAACTCAGTCAAATTTCAATTTGTTGTTAAAGTCGGGAAAATATGTAACTTTAAAATATTTTCGATTTTAGCTTTGTGATTTATCATCGTGGTAAAATGAATAATCACCAATGTCACCAAAAAACGGTTTTTTGACCGTAAAACCACATTTTTGGTTCAATTTCTGCTATGTTTCGTGAAAATTATTTTTCTTCTGTAAAGAAAGGTACTTGGAAAAACTAATTTTTTGTCCTGGAAAACCTGGAAAAGTCGAACTAAAGAAAAATGTTCACTCTACAAAGTTTGATAATAGCTTATCTTTCATGAAATCCTGATCATGAGAGGCGGTGAAGTACTGAAAGCAGTGACTATTACCATCCCCGTTAGAATTTTATATCCAATAGTCGACCAGATACCAACACCTCTAGTATAAAATCCGGATAGAGCTGTCGGGACTCGTGACGTTGAATTTCTTCGATAGGTCGGTTTTCCACAGTTATAATGAATTATATATTTTTAAATCTTCAAAAAATTGAAAGAAATTAAAAAAATTGAATTATTTGTGCTATTCTATAAAAATAATTAAGAGAATCTGACATTACCTTAAGTAGAACTTTAAAACTATTTTTTATTTTTAAAAAGACTATTTCTCGCTTTGTGTCTTCTTTATTTATTCGTTCTTTATTTATAGATTTATTTGTTCTTTAATTAATTTGTTGCTGAAAAAAGGAATTCGAACCACAGAACTTTTGATTTCTGGTCAGGTGCTTGAGATCGAGAGAAGAAACGTTATTTCAGCAAATATACGCATTATTATGCTAGATGGTACAAATCAAATTTTTAAAGGAATCTGTATTATCATTGGAGAATAACATTTTTTTCTGAAAAAAGATCTTTTTTCACTCTTCTGGGAGTCGAGCCACAGAATTTTTGATATCCGGTCAGGTGCTTTTCTCATTAATCTACTAGCGAGATCGAGAAAAGAAACTTTATTTCAGAAAATATACAAATTCTTATGCTAGATGGTACGAATCAAATTTTTGAAGGAGTCTGTATTATCATTAGAGAATAACAAAAAAATTCTAACGTCTTTTTCAGACTAGATGGAGTTATAAATTAAAAATCATTTCAATACATTTTTTTCTGAAAAAAAGATATTTTTTCACTTCTCTGGGAGTCGAGCCACAGAATTTTTGATATCCGGTCAGGTGCTTTTCTCATTATTCTACTAGAGAGATCGAGAAAAGAAACTTTATTTCAGAAAATATACAAATTCTTATGCTAGATGGTATGAATCAAATTTTTGAAGGAATCTGTATTATCATTAGAGAATAACAGAAAATTTGTAACGTCTTTTTCAGACTAGATGGAGTTAT
>JAABKJ010007157.1:0-21219 GCA_011634705.1 Andricus grossulariae
ATACTTTTCTGCATCTCCCTCTTGCCTCTATCTATTGTGCTCCGAGGCAAAAGCTCTGGATACCTATGTGGCCCGCCTAACAGAAGAGAATATAAGGTCAACCACCTTTTATACATGGACGGCCTTAAACTCTTTGCTTCTTGAAAAGAGGATCTTAAAATCCTTGTTGTGGCGGTAAATATGTAATCTAAAGTGATTGGCATGCGCTTTGGACTGAACGAGTGTGCCTGCGTCCACCTACACAAAGGACGACTAGGAACTACATCATCGCGTGACGATCAGGATGTTCAACTCATAAGTGGAAATACCATTCAACATCTTGGTAATGGAAAGACATATGCATATCATGGAATACAGCAAGCAAACCCAAAATATGCGTATGTCAAACACGGCCCTTAAAAAAGGTATCGCCAAATTCTCAGAAAAATTTGGGCTTCCGAATTATCTGGGAAGAATAAGATCCAAGCGAACAATATGCAGTGCTCCCAAAAAGGGTCCAGAGCAGTACTGCACATGCGTGAAGATGAGTTTCTCATTAGTAGAGAGAAGAAAATAACTAGGTAATCTCTTGAATCTTTACAATTCACCAATGACAAGGCTGTGTTTGACGCAGGCGCAGTAGTGTACCGGAACATCGCTGGGAGAGCACTGCCAATGTGCAGCAAAATGGAACTCGATGAATTGAAGCAACTTGACCGAAGCACACGCAAGATGATGAAAATCCATCGGAATCATCATCCTAGATCTTCCGTACCTCGAATATACCTCCCTCGAGATGGAGGAGGTAGAGGTTTGCTGAGCTTGCAGTGTCTTCATCGAAGAACGGTTCTAGCTACAGCCTCCTCAGTTCTAAACAGCACAGATTCTCTTATGCGACTTGTACATCAACATGAAGTCGTCAATGCTGCGGCGTTTCTATACCGTGCCGCGGATAGGGCCTCAGAGGAGCTTGGTCTCCCATTTGATTCCAGTGATACTGCAGATGGCCTAGCATCACTAACACCTTTGGTGCTACAAAGTCGTGTACAGGAAGCAGAAAATTCTCTTCTACTAAGAGAACATGCTAATAAGACCCTTCATGGCAAATTCTACGGCATTATACGTGGACAAGAGCTATCGTTGGGTCTGTCCAAAATGTTTCTCAAGTCTGCTGGATTGAGATCGAAGACTGAGGGATTTCTTTTTGCCTGTCAATACGGCGTTATAGACACATTAGTTTACCGTGAGCGCATATATATAAACGGGCTCACCAGGATGAATGTTGAATCCTTATAGGGCTCTCCAGCGTGATTGTCGTATCCCTATATACGGGCTCACCCGTGTGAATGCCCTCCAATTATGACGAATGCGCAAGCAGAATATAGAGTTCCAAAACAATGACTGACACCAGCAAATCTCCTAAGCAGTTGTCGCGTTTCACGACCGTGTTTAGTAGCGAAGTACCAGGTCATAAGTACCACGAAGTAGGGCTTGAGCTTTCCTCTCATGAATTTGACGGCTATGTTGGCTGTAGCATTGCTACTGACAGGGTTTCCCATGCCAGACAGACAGAGAACGAAGAGGAAAGTGACTAAGAGGAACACCAAAACCCATACATTTTAATGGAGAGTCTTTTGAAAATTTTGAAACGCTTGTCGCTTCCCGAGGATCGTCGGGGCGCTCCTGGAGCCACCGCTGGGGGCCACAGCATTTGTGACGGCGGTGATGGTGAGCTGCGAGATGGTCAGGCAGATCTCACTAATCAAACAGGTGGCCAGCAAGAACATCTGCGACATACGGTAAACATTGAAACATCAACTGTGCTTGCTGAGGATGCTTTGGCTAGCATTAGCTATTTGTAGCCAACTACCCTAACAGAAATACCGTGGGAGAGTATGAAGTGGGATACCACAATGGATGAGGAATTGGTGCATCTCTATTATGAAACTGCGAAATTTGAAACCCCACGCGAAAAAGGATACAATTTTAGAACGAAATTTACTGCAAAGTATACTCAAATAGAGAAAATCGCACTAAGAGATCTTATCGCTAAGGTGCAGGACATCAGGACTATTCTACACATCTCAGAAGATCGAGCAATGAAGATTAAAAAACAGGTTGATTTGGCGTGGAAAAACGAGGGCAATGAACATCAGTTAGAGGAAGCCGCATCACACGAACAAGCAGCGGCAATTCATGTTCTTCCTCATCCTGGTGATGATCCAGCACCACCATATTCTCCAGAGGTAGACGGCCTAATACAACCAGAGCCAGAAGCAGAGGTTCAACAACCAAGAAGGTGATTAAAATGGACACACCATATGAACAGAGACGTAATGCGCTTTCAATTTTTGTCAAAGAAAAGCGAATAAAGTGGAAGAAGAGAACAACATCGACTCTTCTTACTTAAGTACCCAGAACTAACCACAACAATAAACGAGCAGAATCTAGCAGATCAAAAACGATCAATATTTGTAGACAAATTGCTTTCGGCTGTTGAAATAGCTGCCATCGAAATGGAAGTGGAACAGTAGCTTCCTGTTGATGAACTTCCCTTGGAAGATGTGGACAACGAAGACCTGATTGAAGCTGAAAGCATAGGTGCTGGGGGTAATGAACATCAAGTACCGGTTCCACTAGAACCACGTCCGGACATTAATAACGATGGTCATGCTTTACTAGAGTACAGACATGTACAACCAACACAAAGGCATTCTGTGCCCAAGATAAACATCACAAATGATCTGCGTGCACTAATATAACACCTGAAAAGCAAGATTGAACACAACACAAACTGCGTTAGAGGTGCAAACTCTTGTATAATGTGCAGCTGTAGCAACCGTTAGAACGTTGGCCCGCAAAACTAGGCCTACTAATGCAGTTTTTGCCCCATGAAGGGAACGAGACCCACCACGGAAGATCAGGTTGGATATTCATATCGTTGAACCGAGCTGCTCGTATCGAACGATCATGATCGAGAATTTGATTAAAAAAATAATAATAAGTGTCGAAAAGTGTCATTGAATTATTATTATTTTTATTCTTATTGCTACAGTTATTTATAATTTATTATTAAACTCTTATTAGGCTTTGACTACAATGAAGAAGGGCAAGTTTTCATCTGATTGAATACAATTTTTTTAGGGATTTTCTTTTTGGCTAAAGAATGGCAGCAAAGGACATGGTAAAAATAAAACGACTTATATTTTAATGTCTTGAATGTATAGGATTTAAACGACGTACATAATATTCATTTTAAAAGTAATGACATTCATTTTACGGTTAGATCTGCATACGTTAATAAATAATTTTTTTCAATTATATTAAAGAACAGGTGACCCACGAATTGAGACCCATTAAATACCTAATTAGCTCGTCGCTTAATCTATTCCGATGCTTGCGAATCGTTACCGAACTTCGTGAAAAAAATTGCTCTGATGCAACTGATGATGCCGGAATTGCTAGGAAGTCTCGAGCCATGCGAGCGAGATCAGGATACTGTTTATGATGATCTTTCCACCTTCTTCGGCAACGTACAACTTTATTCCTCGTTCCCAGTCACTTTCTGATGAATCCAGAAGAGATTTTTCGGTTTTGTTGTACAAATAAAATAACTCAAGATCTTCTTCATCTTCAGAATGCTGATCTAAGGTTTTAACTTGAATAGGGCTCTCCTAAATATTTGTAATAAAAAAATTATTATCTTTTTTTATAATTCGAATATATCCTGATGAGAACATTTTCGAGATATTTTAATATCCAGCATGGCATAATTCCCGAGTTTCGAGATTTCATTGATATTGAATACAGATTGCGTAGAATGTTTCAATATTTCACTACTCTCTACATTTGAATCAGTTACATTTTTTACTAATTTCAATTAGTGACTGAATTCTATGTATATATTAGTTATTCTCACTGTTTAATCAGTAAGTTTGACTGATTTCTCAGTAGGGAAGAACTGATTCATAGCTCAAATTCAGTCACTGCTTGAAATTAGTTAGAAATTTTACTGATTCAAATTTAGAGAGTATATGTTTTGTAAGTTCGGAATGTTGCTGATATTTCATTCATAATTTATTACTCAGGACACTACCTTTTGTACAGGTGCTCTGTGATACTCAGTTCTGGAGGCACTCTTGAACTTTTCCAGTGATGAAGCTTTCATTTCTCGTCTCCATGAAATCATATCAAATGTTTCTAATTTGTTTCTTGGGTTTGAGATCAGTATCACACAATATATACAGTTACTCTTGCTGTAATGCTGAGACAATTTGGCTAATCCTATGTCCATTGTCCAAAGCTAACAGCATATTCTCTTCTATCGGGTTTCTAATTTTTCCTTGCTATCTTATTTGATCGACTTTTCAATCTTATCAAGAAGCATATTAAAACCGACAACGACCAAACTCAAGATAGCGCTATCCCAGTGGGAACAAGAACATTAACGTCCTGAGAACGTTCTAAAAACGTTCCTAGGACGTTTGTGTCAGTCCAATTGAATCTTCTTGATCTCCATTATTATATTCGTCGCAAGTAGTATCCAGTTCCAATACTTTCAACATCCTTTGCACCGATATATTAAGAATATGTGGATAACATTGAGAGTGTTGATTTTTGTAATCAAAGGTCATCAAATGAGACAATTCCACCATGAATCTTGAATTTGCGTTAGTATTGTCTACGGTTATTCGAAGCACTTTCAGTTTTATTTGAAAATCTTCTATAGTTTTATAGAAGGATGAATCAATGAAGTGGCCAGTAATGCCATTATAACCTCGATTAGCAACCGAAGACCAACCATCTAAAGTAAATGATGTTTTAGACACGTTGTTCTGAAAAATCGCCATTACATAGGTGTCATTCTGTTTCGCATTGGAACTTCAGCAGCCGGATTAGGATAGTAAAAGAATTCTTGAGTATCTTTCTCATTAAAAAAGCTGAGAGATTAATATTTTTTTGCTGCCCAATCTACCAGTTTGTCGTCAAATACTTCTTGTTGAAAGAATTCTGCGAACATTATGTGTATTGATCATAAAATTTAAATATTGATTTTAATATATCATAAGGTTAGGTGAAACCAAAGTAAATTAAAAAATTCGTATTTTCAGAGTCTTTGAAAAATAGCTGTTTTTAGTGTTTTTTATTTTACATAAATTGTCCAATTTTTAATAATATGTTTGGATTTTAAACTTGTCTTTATTCAGGAGATATTTTTATTTTCATACTTGGGAAAGTTTTGGTTCGAATCAAAAATTGTCTACATCAATATAAACAATAGAACAGTATTACTTATAGCATCTGAACTGTAAAAAAAAACTAACAAAAAATGTATAAAAAAATGTAATTTTTGTCATATCGGTAAATAAGAAACCAAAGGTGGGGTGTCTGGGTTCCATGGGATATTATAAAACCTAGGTTTGGTTATCAAAACGTTTTAATGACAGAAATCGTAAAATGAATCATAAAATTTGTTAATTACTACTTGAGATGTGCCCACTGATGGATAAGTTTCTTTAAATTCGTTCAGGTGTTCTTTCTGCAGATGACGCTTTATACCGGTGGTGTTACCGCCTGTCATTTTGATAGTTTTTATTATTGGGGGGGGGGGGGCCTTTTAAAAGGCACAATTTACATTTCTCTTATTTGAAATTGTTCTTATCCAAACTGAACTCAAATGAATCTCGAAACTGCTTGCCATTATGCTTCCTCCGTTTTGGTCTAAATACTGTATTGTCTTCAGGAATTCCACTATCATTGAAATTATAAACTTAAATTAGCATAATATATCACATTTAATACCAAGATAGGTCAATATTTATATCTATTAAGGTCAGTATTAAAATAATTAAATTTTCTCGAATTGAAAGTTATTTATTTGTATTAACTGTTATATTTAATTTACTTTGTAGTCCGCTCGTTTTCTTCTTGAGTTTTATTCAGCTCTATCTCTTCAGACTCTTCTGAAGATCTTTTTTTATTTCCACCAGAGACATTTGCTGTCATTTTGACACTGACACAGGTGAAACTATCATCGAGCAAACGTTCGAATTCTGAGACGATATGAGACAAAAAATGACAAAAGAATGTCCGAGTAACTAGGTTCGAAAGATGCTCGTATTTCGAACAAAATGAAACGAGACAGAGATCATCTCGTATCGACATTCAACACTATGTGGTTCTGTTTAGCGTTGAACATACATGGATGACCTGTAGCTATACGCTAGTTCAAATCAGAAACTGCAGCAAGTGATCGACGCCACAAAGCTGTTTTCCAATGATATCCACATGGAGTTCTGACTAGATAAATACGTGGGTATTCTCGAATCTAAGGGTATTCAGCATACGAGAGTTAAGAAAAGCCTAACGGCTGCCTTTACCACAAGACTCAGATTGGTTCTCAAGAGTTCTCTTAACTCGGCAAACAAAATCAGGGCAATCAACACATATGCTATCCCTCTCCTCATGTACTCCTTTGGGCTCATCAAATGGTCTAACACTGACCTTGAACGGTCAAACAGAACCGTCCGCGTAGAAACGACGAAGCACCGAATACACCACAGTAATCTGGCAATTAAAAGGGTAGTTTCACCATGACATAGAGGGGGTAGGGGCGTTGTAGATGTCAAGAAACTATGTGAGTCACAAGTTATACAGTTGCGAGACTATTTTAACAGCAAGCGAGATGTTGCGCTTTACAACACCATCTGTAAAGCTGATCTTAACTACACGCCCTTGGATTTGTCTTTCGAGGAGGCTTCGAATATCAGGGCAGAAACCATAGAGAAATTCGAAACGCAATGGAGACAGAAAACCATCCACGGCGAGCACCCCAAAACGTTAGATCAACATGACGTGGACAGTGAGGCATCCAATATTTGGCTGGGAAAGGGCGTCCTGTATCCAGAAACGGAAGGATTCGTTATTGCGATTCAGGGCAGGGTTGTCAGCACCAGAAATTATCACAAAGACGTGCTACATCAAGACGTGGTTGGCCGGTGCCGATTATATGGAGATGCCAACGAATCCATCCAGCACATTATTGATGGTTGTCGCGTAATGGCTCAAAGAGAATATACGTACAGGCATAATGATGTGGCGGGCATTATACATCCACAACTTGCCTTAAACCTAGGACTCTAAACAGAATGGATCCCTTTCCATAGATACATTCCAATACCCGTTTCAGAAAACGAAGATTACATCTTATATTGGGATATTAGTATTCAGATGGATCATTACATCCGAGCTAGTCGACCGGACATCGTAATGCGAGAAAAAGAGGTGGAAAAGTCTACATCAACGACATTGCCTGTACACTTAACCGAAATTTGCAGCAGCCTATACAACCACAATCCACAAGTATAGCGAGCTAAGGCATGAAGTAAAGACAATATGAAAGAATGTGAAAAATGCATCTATTCATCCTACTGTGATTTCGGCTACAGGCAATGTGCACGCAAGATCCACTGTGCATCTTGAACATTTAGAAGTCAGTCGGGTACTGGCAGCAGCTCAGAAGGCGGTTTTATTAAACGCCTGTCACATTGTAAGAAACTTTCTGGACCATCAGGAAGCAAGCAACTAAAAACCTATAGAGTAATACATGGTAGCTCTAGGAAAGCATCCAGGGGTGATTGCTGTCACCTCCAATACTTAAGGCCGCTGTGTAAGCATAACAGCGGTAAAGGACGACCTGCAAACTACACCATGCTCCTAACTTTGTACTTACAACATCATCGCAGAGGATTTCAGACGTCGTATTAAATTAACTTATAACATCCTCATCTCATCAGGCACTCGAATTAATCCGTGGCTATGATGAAAAACCGGGTTCATCCGAGAACAAGTTTAAAGAAAAAATTACCTATGGAGTGATACATGGTAGCTCTAAGAAAGCATGCAGAGGCGACTGCTGTCCCCTCTAATACTCGCGGCCGCTGTGTGAGCATAACAGCGGTAAAAGACGAACTGCAAATTACACCATGCTCCTAATATTGCACCTACAATATCTGTAACTCTACTTTTTATTATCAAATATAAAATTTTGTGGTCTCTCTAAATAGCGCACTGCGGACCCTAATCGGAATGAATGACTTTGAACAAATCAGATAATTTTAGGATAGCTTTTTAAACAAACAGTTTATACAATAAAAATAATCTAGATTTTTGTGCGCCAGTCCTTGCTTGCGACAAAGGCGAACCAATTCAATTAAAGTGAGTGAGAAACGGTAAAGATACAAGGAATCTATTTTCCAAACGGTAAAGGGAAACTCACTGAACGCTAAACGTTACTGGCTAAACGATAAACGAAAATCTCACTAACGGGAGTAGGGGTTTTCGGGGTCGGCCTAGGAGCGACGAAGGAGAAGGACTCTCTAGGTATGATATATGAGCGGCGAGAAGGGTTTAGCGTGCTAGATCTGCGCACTTTAAAGTGGAGGTCCAAGGGGTCAAGGTTTGGTTCTTTACAAGGATCGGTATGGCTGTAGAGGTGAAGTCTAGATTCAATATTCCTGTCCACGGGGTTTCTTCGAGGCGTGTCAGTTTCACAATATTGAGTGACTAATCGCGTATTGTCTTCCTGCTCATTACCATATTTATGCTCAGCTCGAGTACTATCTCTATTAACCGCGGCGCTTTTTGTTGTTGTAATTCCTTCTCGGTACCAGGATCAGTAGTCGCTTCAAACAATGGAAAGGAAGGGTCCGTTTGTAACACAGTACTAGCCTTCTCTATTCTCTGTTATAGTAGGGAGTCATTGGGATTTTTGTCGTGGAAAGAGTTAATAGAGCCCGAATGATTAGAAGTGGTTTCTTCCGTTTGACTATTTTCTCAGCCGGGAAGGCTAAGGGACGGTTTACAACGGTCTATAGTGTCTTTGCTACACTTTATGGCTTTTACCAGCCGTTCCCGCAATATAGCGAAATTCCCATCAGTGGGTAGATCTCTCTCCTTTCATTGATAAATAAGTTCTTACTTATAGAGATTATATACTCAGGAAGTAAATTGCTTATGCTCATCCATATTTATAACGAGTCTCGAAAAGGTTACCAGGCAATTAGGGAGAAAAGGGGACACTTAGCAGTGTTTGGAGAGGGAGAAGCGCGATCAGAGAAAAAAAAGAGATAAGAAGTAAGAATAAAATAGCTCAAATACACAATAGTAATTATTCTCTCTCGAAGCGAAGTTGAAATACAATGTAAACACAGGTGTTCATAGAAATAATCAGAATATGAGAGATAAGAAGCAAGGATGCACAGTGGTAATTATTCTCTGAAAGCGAAATCAACATAAAATGTGAACACAGATTTTCATATAAATAATCCGGAGTGCCTGCTATAAAATTAAACGTCGAGATATCTGATTATATTTCAAATTTAGGGAGATAAGGTCGATAATTATATACTTGGGGAACCTTACTAGCAAATATTTTGTTCGATCAGAACAAAATATTCTGTAATATTCGATATTTAAAACGGAGGAATGAGCTTTGTAACTTTTCAGAGACCGTTTTAAATTTTTGGGCCCCACGTTGGGTGTCAATTGTAACGCTACTCTTTATTATAAAAAATGATCATTTTAAACAAACAGTTTATACAAGAAAAGTAATCTAGATTTTGGACGCCAGTCCTTACTTGGGACAAAGGCGAACCAATTCAACATAAGTGAGTGAGAAACAGTAAAGATACAGGGAATCTATATTCCAAACGGTAAAGGGAAACTCACTGAACGCTAAACGTTTCAGGCTAAACGATAAACGAAAATCTTACAAACCTCAGTCAAAAGGGACACCTTAATTTGAAACAAGCGATAACCTAAAAAAGGCAAGAGGTAAAAAGGTATCCAAAGATAAGATAATTCGAAATAAAAAAGGCAAGAGGCATTAAGATATCCAAAGATAATAAAATAAGCAAACATAAAAATCTCGAGGGTAAAAGCAACAAAAAAAAAGGAATAAGAGATAACGAAAGGTGAAAAATATCGAAAAAGGTAAAAGATAAACTAGAATTTAAGAAGCAGCATTAGGTCTGGCAAAAACTACTAGCTCAGTCTAAACTTAATTAGGTAGGGGGGGGGGGCGTAGTTACAAAGCTCATATTTTAGACAAAACCAATGATAACAATTTTATTCACGATTTCAGAAAACTTGACAAAAATGCATAACAGGGGAGGTAAAAGAAAACAATAAACAAATTCATAATCTCTTCAAATATAGGCAGAGGGGTCTCGATAACCAAAAAAAAGAGTGGGGTCTCGTTCGAAAAAAAAATAAAAGAGGTTCACAATCCACAATTATAAAACCTATATAAACGCACATTTAGCACTATGTCGGACGAAGGGGTTCTCGAAAAAATATATAATTGGGTTTCAAAATAAGTACAAAAAGGGGTGCTAAAAGATAAACGAAAAAGTTTCTGAAAATAAATGAAAAAGGGATGCTCAAAATAGATGCAATTGGGTTTCGAAATAAGTACAAAAAAGGGTTCTAAAAGATAAACGCAAAAAGGGTTTCTAAAAATAAATGAAAAAGGGGTTCTCAAAATAGATACAATTGGGTTCCGAAATTAGTATAAAAAGGGATTCTAAAAGATAAACGAAAAAAAGGTTTCTAAAAATGAATGAAAAAGCAGTTCTCAAAATAGATACAATTGGGTTTCGGAATAAGTACAATAAGGGGGTTCTACAAGATAAACGCAATAAGGGTTTCAAAATAAAAATAGGCACAAACGGGTCCTTGAAGATAAATACAAAGGGGTTCTCAGAAGTAGATATAAAGGGGACTTCCAAGATAAATTTTGGTAGAGGAAAACAAGAACTGAAATCACGCAATTCAATTGACTGATCAGGGGGACAACATTATAAAGCACATTACGATTTGAGGCCAAAAGGGTCGAGATAGATAAATTACGGGGAACGGTAAGGGAGCAGCATCATAGAACTCATTAAATTTAAATTATTATATGGACGATAAGGGCTAACATTATAAAATATATTACAAAAAGGTTATGAAAAATAAATGATATAGGGCGATAAGGGTTAACATCATAAAATATATTACAAAAAGGTCAAGATAAATAAATTATATGGAATGATAAGGGATAAGCATTATAAAATATATTACAAAAATGTCAAGATAAATGAATTATATGGAGCGATAAGGGGGAAGCATTATAAAATATATTACAAAAAGGTCAAGATAAATAAATTATATGGAGCGATAAGGGGGCAGCATTGCAAAATATTTTGCAGTTTAAAATATTAAATGGACGATAGGGGCTAATATTATAGAATCTATTACAAAAAAGGTAAAGATAAATAAATTATATAGGGTGATAATGGGAAGGAATCGATATTGTCAGTAAAAATTATTAATTATCGGCATTTTTGGTACACAAAAATAAGGGAAAGGGATTGAGAACATCAGTGGAAATTAGTAATTATCGGCATTTTTGGTACACAAAAATAAGGAGGAAGGGATCGAGAGCACTACGAAATGGACAGGAAAATTAGGGAGGCATTACAAAATTATCACCGAGGGATTAATTTTAGGTATTTCGGTACTCCAAGTTATTAATAGGTTTAAAGGCACATTTTATAACAGATAAAACAATAGCAAAATGCGATATATAGTCCATAATGTAAGTTAGAGATGATGTAGCCAAGGAGAAGAGCTTTATGATTGTTAAAAAGCAAGACAGAATTAATAAGACAAGCTTGGCTAAACCATTACAAGAAATGGATCCTACCTCGGAAATTACAATGGACGACGGCCGCACTTCGTGTTGCCGGTCAGGAGAGAGATAACCGATTAGACCCGCTTTCGATTCGTCCATCCAGTCGTCCTGTCTTCTCTTCAATAGTCCTTACCAGCCGCCGTAGAGGAAGGGGTATTCCAAACTCCGTCGTGCGAGAGGGAGTCAGAGGTAAGGATCGTGTCATTGATGCTTTCAGGGCCGGCTATGCCCTGGTAACATGGTGGAGAACGAGGAGCCCTTGCTTGTTACTGCAGGTGTGAAGTGGACCCTTCGATATTCCCGATATAAAAAAGATAACCCAAAAAGGTATTAAAGCCGAGAAATGCCTGTTCATAACAGAAACATTTATAGAGCTAATAATTTAGGCGAAGTTACCTATACTCGTGTAGGATTTTGGTGGAAACCGCCTCGGTCTATCCTCGCCAGAAACGTGCCTTGGATCTCAGATGACCGAAGGTAATTTGTCTAATCATTCTATCCTTTATTGACAGAATTGTTTATCCTGCCATGGATGTCAGAAGGCTAGCCGATAATGAGAGATAATCCATTCTACTCTTTTAGGCAAAATCATCCATTCATACAGAATAAATGAAAGTAAAGTCAATTTAGCATAAGTTCCACAAAGAAAGTGTCCTAGCCCTAATATGTCACGTGATATAACCTTGGAAAGTGCGCTTTTCCTGCATAGAGGCACCTGAGCGTATCGTAAAGCAGAACCACGGTCATATTTTGACATTTTTATTCCAAATAAGTGTATATAATTCATTTATCATGTATACTACGTATTTCTCCATTGATAAATAAATAATTGTTTATAGCAAAATCTGGCTATCACCACTTATGATTACTTTTTGGTCATTTTTTAGTATTTTTGTGGCAAAAAAGTGATTGTAATTGATTGAAAATGTGTAATATGTTTGTTTATCCGTAAGAAAAAAATTATGTTGATAATTGTTTATAACAAAATCTCTTCATAACCACTTTTGCGTACTTTTTAAAAGTACTTTTGTGACAAAAAAGGAATTATAATTGATTAAAAATGTGATATATTTTGTTTATCAATAAACAAATAGTTTTTAATCATTATTTCTAACAAGCTCTTGTCACAACCACTTTTGAGTACTTTTGTAACAAAAGTAATTATGATTGATTAAAAATTTTATATCTTTTTTTTATCAAGAAAAAAATAGTTTTTTAAAATTCTTTGCAAAATATCTTCCAATGAATACTTTCTCTGCATTTAATTCCCTACTTAATTCATCGCCTTCGCAGGTCATAAAAATACAATCACTCCAGAAATATTTAACAAGCTTAGAAATCTATTATGCTTAACTTGTATAAACACTTGATATCTTGAGTGTTGTGCGAATGCGTGTTTATTTAGAAAAAAAAATTAAAAACAATTTTAAATTCATGCATGAATTCCGTAATTCATTCAATTATCATTTTATTATTATTATTTATAAATAACGTAAGAAGCATAAGGCGACATACTTCAAACCAAATAAAAAGACCTTGATGATGATCAGAAGATCCTTTAATCAACGTTTCGAGAGTCGAATGCTCTCCTCATTATTATTATTATTTGAAAAACTTTTACATACAACCAATTTATTTAATTAATACTCTATTTATCGATTTTGGTAAATAATGAATTATATTTGATATGTAAATACTTTCAACTAATCAACCACTTCCTTATTTTTAATGCGAAAAAATGGTCACATCATGTTATGTACAATTTACAGAAATCACTTCGAATTACAAGTGTCTTGAAGGTAAGTATGGAATTAAATGCAGAAAAAGTATCCATTAGATGATATTGTTATAAAATCAATTATTAAACAACTATTTGTTTATTGATAAAAAAATATATTACATTTTTAATCAATTATAATTACTTTTTTGCCACAAAAGTACTCAAAAAGTACTCAGAAGTGGTTATGACAAGATTTTTTTATAAACAATCATCAATAAAAATATTTTTTAAATTTATAAACAAACATATTACACATTTTCAACCAATTACTATCACTTTTTTGTCACAAAAATACTAAAAAATGGCCAAAAAGTAATCATAAGCCAGATTTCGTTACAAATCATTTTTATTCATCAATGAAGAAAGACGTATTATGCATGATAAATGATTATATACACTTATTTGGGATAGAAATTCCGAAATATGACCGTAGTTCTACTTTGCGGTACGCTCAGGTGCCTCTGTGCAGAAAGAGTGCACTTTCCAAGGCCATATCTCGTGACTTATTAGGGCTAGAACATTTTTGTTTTGACTTACGCTAAATTGACCCCACTTCCTTTCATTCTCTTGGAACTTTGTCATGAGATCCACAGGAAACAAGGTATTTACCAAAAACACAACTGCTCCGATTTTCGTCAAAAATGCAAGAAAAATGGAATTTTTGAAACCTTGCAATTCCTAAAATAGTACTGAAAGACTTTCTTTTTTTAGATGCAGGCAGACTTTTGTAGACTTTATTTCATCCTATGTTATCATCGACGCAAACTGAACCTCATCCGATTCAGTTTGAAAAAACTAAACTCCACTTTTTTGCCCGTAAAAACAGGAAAAAATGGTCAAATTTGAGGGGTCATAACTTATAATCTGTTATAGGTATAGGACATTGTTCTTTTTTTGTAATCACAGGAATTTGAGTCTACTTTCACTCATCTGTGGAACACTTTTCCGTGCATTAATTAGGTGCAAAGGTACACAGTGTTTTTCGAAACTTAGTGATTTTTCGCTGAAAATCCAAAAAAGTGGAGATTTGTCAATATATCATAACTCGAAACCTATGTAAGATAGCGAATTTTTTTTCACAAAATTTTTTATAATTTCATCCTTTTTACTTTTCCTGTTTGACATTTTGCTTTAAAATGCTATGGGAATTATCCGTCTAAGCAAAAGTAACTTTGGGAACTGGTTAAAAAAAAAAAAAAAAAAAACCTCGGTTTGGCAATAGATCTGTTCTAGCATTTTTGATACGTCAAAAGGGACCCCTTAACGAAACTTTCTTATTAAAAGCATTGGATGCGGGATTTTTTCAGGAACCATACTACCAGATGCCTCGACTAAACGTATCATGCTCGCGCTATGTCGCAGTTGTGTTGCCCTGTAGCTTCACCTCCTAATTATTCCTTAAAAGAGTCTTTCAAAGCGTCTAGTATCCCGCCTATATCATATAGCATTTCACCCTGGCTATTTCTCATGCTGACTAGCTCTGTACTTTTACTGCCTTTCATACTGATCAACGCCAATTTATAAAACAGTTTCTTTCTTCCTTCAAAATCGATTTGCATTTCCTTCTCTTCTTCTGTTTTGAGTTTATCTTCACTTTCTTTGACTAGTAGTTTTACTTTCCACTTTTCGTCTCTATAATAATTTTCAAGTTTATTTCTCTCCTCATCGCTAAGGCCTGTAATGTTCAAGTTTCTTAGATACGCTTGTCTAATAAGTATTTTATAATGAGTACGGTGTCGGTTCAGGATATTTTAAATAAATATTTCACATTTAAAAGAACAATTTAATTTATTGCATAAGATTCACGAACAAAGACTCGAGCGACTTGTTCCGCTTGTCCAGTCAAAGAGCAGTAAAGAACTGAAGGGTGACAGTGCATACTGGCGTAAGTGTCAAAACCTGAGGTTTACAGAAGACACAAAAAACTGTCCAACTTTAAAGCATTCAATTTCAAACAAAAAACAAAATTGTCGTCCCGAGGTATTATCAAACTATTGAATCGTAAAAGGAGCGGGTAGAAAAACAATCATCTACGAGAAAACCATTGTCAAAGGAAAGAGCTGTATAACTTTTCTATTTTTGAATTAAAAAAGAAACTTAACACATGTTTTGAACTATTACTGATAGCTCTATTAAATCGTGAAAGACTCACCTGGAAAAAAGGAAACCATCTTCGAGAAAACGCCCGTGAATGTGACAAGAGCGCCTCCCTTGGAAAATTGTATATAAGATACTAAAAGCTATGTATAACTTTTGTCAATAAAAAATGCTGTATAAGTTATATAAATTTCATTCAAACAAAAAAACAACAAAGGACATGAAAAGAGCAGACGAAAAGAAGCAACGACTTCGAAGACGCAAATGATCACAAATCGTCTTCAAGGGTGACATTTAGAAAATTAGGGGTTTCAAGAACTTTTTTTATCTTTTAATAAAGCTTTTATTGATATTTGTTTCGCACTAGATATTTTTCCGTATAAATTAAGATATAAAAACGTACACTTGACTACAATACCCAACTATTTTCAAACAAAAGTGGACTATACATATAATCTTCTAGAGGGATATGAGGTAGATCAAAACAATTAATTTAAGTCAATAAGACAAAGTTTAGAAAGTTAGTACTTATGCCCGTATGCCCTGTCACCCTTCAACTTCCTACAAGTGTCGGTGATTTGTCACAGAGAAATTTAGAGCTCATAGCAACGAAATAAGGATTACAGATAAGAATAATATTTCACGGTCTGGTTATGAGTTGAATATTTGTTCGCCACAATAAGTTTTTTTACTTTCATAATAATAATGTATTTTTGTTAATTTTACTTCTACTGCTCGCAGGAAGGTTCATTTTCATCTGAGGAGATCAAGAAGAAATTTCGCCTGATATATAACCATAAAGTTTTTTTTTATTAACATTTGAGTAGTGACGTTACTAGATGACACTATATTGCATTATAAATTTCATATGCAAAACAGTTATGTCAGTATTGCCAAGGTATACTCTTATGTTGAATTATTCGCGTATCTCGCCAATACGAATCTGTTCTTCCCTCAAAGGCTTGAAGAACTTAGTATTCAGAGGATCGTTCTTGTGTATGGGTACAATCTCACTGGCTCTGACGTCATGTATGCGTAATTTAACTTTGCCGACTCTGCCTTCGCCATTTTCAAACCCCGCTCTAGGACCTATGAATGGGCACAAAATATTTCCATCTGGTGAACGTTCTACCACTCCAACGACGTACTCGTTATTCTTATCTACTCCTACTTTCCAAAAGCCTGGTACTAATTCGAGAATCGATCGTTTACTTCTGAATCTTTGGTAAAGATTGGTACCAAGTTCCAGGGGATGAGGAGCAATGATTGCAGTCTTTTTTCGGGCCGTGATAAATGGCCAAGCGAGTTCTGCAAAAAGAAGTTATAATTAGGAAATTAATTATTTTATCAATTTAGGAAAAGTTTAGTCTTCTATTTATCACGCCATTTCCATATTGCATGTATTTCAAAACAGAAATCGAATTAAAGCACTATTTTCCATCTAGAAAAGCCATTTCATGCACAAATTTAATATAAAAACCAACAAACACGGGCGTTATTTGTATAACAGTTGTCATGTCTCGCACTAGCACCATACCCCACTCGCCCCAATAGATATTATTGTACTTACCAATAGGATTAGGTAAAACCATTATGATTAAACAGAGAATACTAATCACGTTCCTCATTTTTTTTTAAATCCACTTAAATCAAAAATTTCGATAAAAGTGTAAATGTAATGAATAATCTGAACACTTTTTATTCGTTTATATACTAATCGCTATCTCATACGTCATTCTACATTATTTGTATATGATTATAGTCTGTTTCTTCTCCCATACGAAAGTCGCAACAATACTACAGATTTATGATATTGTTATGTTCTTTAGAGCGGAAAAATTACATATTACGAAATAAAAAAATCAATTGATGTTGAAAAACATGATAAAATATTATTTTTCGATCAAAAATAGTAGTTTATGTGGCAGGGGCGTAGAACTGGATTTTTTGGGCAAGGAGGATGTTTTCAGCCAGCGCAGTTGTAGGCGAGTCGTAGATGGAGCTGAAGGCGAGCCGAACACAAAGCTGAAGCTGAAGCTCACTCTGCCAAAATAGTTTACGAGCGTTTAAATGTAACTTTTGACTGGAAGAACGCACAAACGTGCAGTTTTTCTCAAATTTTTTTAACAAACTTCAAAGAATTCTGTAATATAAATAATTTTTCATTGTCGAAATGTATCTTTTGACTGGAATAAGGCAGAAAAATGTAGTTTTTTTGCAAATTATTCAACGAATTTCCGATAAAATTGAATTAGCTTTTCCTACGATGACATTTTTCATTATTTACCCATTATTGTTTAAACAATTTCCATTTGTTTAAACACTTTTTTCGGCAAAATTTTCACTTTTTCTGAATTATTTGAACTAATTAGTTAATCGTCTGTGTTGATTTTCGATTGGAATTGAAAATAGTTCAAGTTATTCAGAGGTGTAAATTTTTTATATTTTGTCGAGAAAAATTGTTTTAACAAATGAAAATTATTTAAGAAATGATTGTTCAATAATGAAAAGCGCCAATATTGGCCATTACAAATAATTTGAGATAAGAAACATACACAAAAGTAGTATATACGACCAATTTAACGCAAAATACTTGATTATGTCGTTTCAAGGGTAGATTTGAGGCACGCTTAAGGGGGGGGGGTGTCAAAATCAAAGGATTATTCACATTTGGGGAGGTTATTTCGAAAAGTTTATGTAATTTACACTCGTTTTATTGAAATGCACGCCTTTCAGTCACATAATCGTAAAAATAAGGGTTTTCCCCATGTATTTTGAATGGGAAAATTTGGGGGTCTGATCGAAATATAAAAAACACGATAAATTAAAATTATGAAAATACACAAAAATGTATTGGGTATAGAAATAAGTTTCCGCCATTTATTAAAAAGTGTCGCTGGAGATGCCATTGTCGTGTTTGATGAAACAATGGTCCATGATTTTTTAGCGTTATGTGTAAGCTATAAAAAGCAGTAGCTGACATTCAATCCCAGATGAGGGGACATTTCATTTTTCCGTGTCAAAAATGTCACAATTTATTAAAAAAAAAAAAACAGAATTTGCGGAAAGTTCTTCTTCACTACTTCCTTATGCAGAAACGTCCAGCTGAAACGCATCGTTTGCTGGTAAGTGTGTATCGCGACAATGCCTGATCGAGTACAACGTGTAAAGAATGGTTTCGGAGATTCAAAAACGATAATTTTGATGTAAGCGACCGAAAACGCGAGGGGGGCCCAAAAAATTTGAAAACGTGAAACTGAAAGAAATACTCGATGAAGATTCATGCCAAATACTCAAGGAGTTGTCAAGTAAGTTGAATGTGGATAGATCAACAGTTGGAAAACGCTTACATGAAATGGGAATGGTGCAAAAACTCGGAACTTGGATGCCATATCAGCTGGAGAGGGATATTGAAAGGCGTATGCTTACATGCGAGATGCTGCTCCAAAGATATAAATAAAAGAGTTTTTTACATCGAATCACCACCGGTGATGAAAAATGGATCCATTATGATAATCTTTAACGACTACGATCGTTGAGTATGCCAGATGAACCCGGTCCATCGGTGCCAAAAAGAAGTATACACGGTTCCAAGATTAGCCTGTGCATTTGGTGGAATAAGGTGTTGTGAATCATGAACTCCTAAAACCGTCCGAAACCAACACCGGGGATCGTTGCCCAGTGCAGCTACTGCGTCTGAACCGAGCTCTAAAAGAAAAAAGGCCGGAGTGGAACAAAAGACACGAAAAATTGATTCTGTTTCATGACAACGCGAGATCCCATGTTGCGAGACCGGTCAAAAATTACCTGCAAGAAGTGAAATGGGGAATCTTAACCCACCCGCCCTAGTCTCCAGACATCGCGCCGTCATATTTCTATCTGTTGCGATCAATTTAGTCAGCTCTTTCAAGAAAAAAGTTTACTCCTCATGAATATGTAGAAAAATGGCTCAAAAATTGGATGGAGTCGAAAGATCCGGATGCTTACTATACAGGGATCCACTTGCTGTCTGAAAGATGGGACAAAGTTATCGCTTCCAATGGTGCATACTTTGAGTAAAACTACTTTGTAAGTTGTTGTTTGAATGCACGAAAAACTCACGCATTTTTTGATAGTACTCATATTTTTCGTTTTAGTCGCTCTAAATTCTACAATATACATCCTCTACCCATACTTTATTCAAAAGAGCGGGAATTATTAGCTTTTATGTAAGAACCTGGGTGATGGAAGCACAATTTGCACAAGAACCAGAAGAGGTGGGTTAAGAGAGAAAATGGTCGAAAATGGGGCGGGCGGGGGAATATTATAAGGGGCGACAAATGTTTAAATTAAATATAGGACGGCAATGCGGTGGGGATGGAAAGGATTTCTATTGAAGCTCGATACCCATCCCTATTGCCTTGAGAGTCATCTTTATTACGGCCTTAAATTTATAACTGAAATGTAGGAGAGTAATTGACTCAGATAACTGCTCCGCTTTAAAAAAGAACGCTTCCACGTTACGCATTATAAGAGGAGTGACACACCCTCGCATAGAGCATAATTTAAGGGACAGTGTTAATCATAAGGGCAGCGTTACATGAAAAACGGGTAGTGTTAAACCTTGATTTCGGGCAATGTTAACATTTTTATGAAATCAGTAAATAATGAATAATACAGTAAATATTAAATAAATATATAATTAGTTTATTATTTTCAATACGTTAAGAATAGAATCGGATGACTTTTCGTGTCTAGCCATTCCATTACTGCTGGTCTTGGATCCCATTTTTCAAGAATAAGCATGTTGAAGGAGATGTAAAGGCAGTATCATTTTTCCATTCCCATTATTAAGCCTTTCCACGCCTGCTATATTCCTAAATTCGGACTTTGATGACCTTTTTTTCTCTTAGCTCGCGTGGCAGGCCATTCGCCCAACGTTCAATGTAAAAATTTTCGTACAATATTCCCTAAAATTTCCGGAAGCCCATTCAAGTTTTGATTTTTTTCTGAATAGGTCTCACCTAGTACACTTAACTCCCGACATAAGAACGTTTTCAGGCATGGCTTGCAGCAGCCTTGATCCTAAATCGAGGTATCCAAACGTAAACAGGCAGAGCCGCTTGAACCATTTCTGTTGGATTTGGACGCATAACGCAAACTGATGCAACCAATGCGCTGAGAGTGCGGCTCTCATGCTGTTTGTCACGCTTGACTGAGCACCACCTCCCTCGGTCCTGCGTTCCCCGCATCACCAAATTCCGAGGCCTCAAGTTCTAGGAATAGCGTAAACTGAGGGTGCTTATCTCAAGAGTTGAATGTAGTTTTTTTTTACCTTTCAAAATGGCTTAGTATAACAGTACTATACAGGAGGCTGGATTTAATTACGGTTTCGGGCATTACTTGCAGTAGCCTTGAAACTAAATCCAGCCCGTCCGAACTTAAACAGTAAGGGCCGTGTGAACCATTTCCTAATACAGTAGAGTCTCACATATTTCTGTATCTCTTAATTCCTGTCACATCTAATTCCCGTCGGCTGTAGACGGTTATTTCCATTTGCGCAGTTCCGACAACTCCCACCACGGTCCCGGTATATTCTCCTCCGCGTCAGTGGGTGACCAATTAAAAAAAAGAGGCCCGAAGAGCG
>JAABKJ010007158.1:0-21219 GCA_011634705.1 Andricus grossulariae
GCTGTACGCGACGTGTCCGTGAGCTCCGCTGGCTCGTGTCTAAATGTGTAGTGATAAGTGGAGGGGGTGCTTTTCGTAGACGCATCCCCACTACTCAAATGCTGGCTTGCGAATTCTGCTACGATCGCCCGCCCTGTAAAATTCAGCTTTGACGCATTAGGTCCCTTTCTTCGCGGGCGGTCACATATTATCTTTTTTTTGCTGCGATTCAAGTTTACCAGTTGCGAATTTTCATTTAAAAATATATGAGGAGCAATACGTCTTATTCAAATCGTCCACAGGAAACAAACATTTTCTTATTTGCTGGTACTAATTGATTAGTCACTGCAACTATTGGAATTGTTGTGTTAAGTAATAAAATAGCAGTACCATATCTTACTAACTAAATAGTTGTCCCAACTAACCATTCTTTCAGTGAGGTACATTCTAAGGACGTCTTTAGGATGTCCCAGTGCCCACTGGATTGTTTGATTTGGTTTTATCAGAAAATTAATATGTATTCACTTTAGTGAAATTTAATCCTATTCTTTTAATAAATATTATAATATTTGTTGTGACTGAGTGGAAGGTTTAACGTCAAAGATGGATATTGACACTCGATGATATGGTATGTCTTTATGTAAATTCGACTGTCGGTAACCGCCTGCAGTTGGGACAGGTTTTCTGCAGTTTTCCTCTCCTATGGCCAAAGGTGCAGTCAAATGTGAGCGTTCCTACTAAAAATGCGGCTGCAAACGTTAGGGGATACTTAGTAAGATTAGGTTTTTATGAATTTAAACGACCTTAAATTATGTAGATCTAAATAATAAAGTATAAATAAAATAAAAAATAAATTAATAACTTTCCGTTTGTTTTAATTTTCCCTATTCTGCCAATTATGAATGGTTATCTTCTTAAATATCGGGATGAAATGCAATATTTTTTTCTAACTCAAAAGCAATGCATTGTAAGTAGTATACCTAGACCGCCCATATCGAAATCTAGATTACCTTCACCCTATCGCAGAACTGTCAGGTTACGTTAATATTAAGAAGAAAGCATCATTAGGTTGCGATTCTCTCATGTCTGTAATGCAGCAACCAACCTTAGACCGAAGTAGAACTTGGGGATTCCCCTAGCTCCATGCGTTACCTACATGGGACTCTTTCGTCTGGGTCGGTAAAGTAGAAACCTACATCATCAAATGGAATAAGAATCTCTGCCAGATATTTAATTCACCGACTGAAGGTAATCTAGATTCCTCTTGGCTGACTGAAGGTAATCTAATTTCCTACTTTACAGGATGAAGGCAATCTAGATTTCGACATAACCGATTATAGGTAATCTAGATTTCTACTTTTCCGATTGCGGGTAGGCTAGACTTAAGACTCATAAGACACAAAACTCATTGCTTCTCTCCCCGAATAATACAATTCCTGACAGAAAACTGCCGCATTATAAAATAGCCGATACTGCAAAATTCCCAAAACTAGAAAATTATCAAATATAAACAATTGAAAAAATGGTTTCTTATTAAATTATATTTTTTGATTAAAAATACAAATATGAAATATTTTTATGAAAAAAATGTTTTTGGATGTTCAATGTATTTTCTTTTTTTTTTGAATTTGAAATAACAATAATTGAAAAAAATATTTCTCGGTGCAAAAAAAAACAATACAAGAACGAGATTTTTACTACAAGAGTAATAATTGAAAAAAAACACTACGCACTTCTTGAAAAAAACTTGCTTTAAGAATTTGTTTTCAATTATTGTTATTTTAAATTTTAAATATAATTAAAAATATATATTGTGTATTAAAAAGAAAATTTCTTTGATAAAAATATTTCAATATTGTATTCATAGAAAATAAATATTATTGGTTGGAAAACTATGTTTTTAATTGTTTACATTCAATAATTTGACAGTATCGGATATTTTATAATTTAGAAATTTTCTGTCGCGAATTTTATTATTTTGAAATTTTCAAAATCGGTAATAGTATAAACTGTCGGGAATTTTATTATTCTGGATTTTTCAAATTCGGCGATATTATAAACTCTTCTGGAAGTTTATTATTTGGGAATTTTCCAATTCGATATTTATGAGAAAAAAAATTTTTTTTTGTATATTCAATGTATTTTTTAAAATTATTGTTTGAATTTGAAATAACAATAATTGAATAAAAATTATTTTGCAATGAAAAACAGCAATAAGAGAAAAAAAAAGATTTTTACAACTAGGCACTTTTTCAAAAAAAAGAAAAGGAATTAAGAAAATTTTATTTCAATCATTGTTATTTCAAATCAAAAATGTACTTTTTAAAAATACAGTACGTCGGATATTTTATAATTTTTTTATTTTCTGCCGAAACTTTTATTATCAGGAAATTTTCAAATTTGGTAATATTATGAACTATCAAGAATTGTATTAGTCGGGAATTTTCAATTTCGGTAATATTATAAATTATTCGAAAATTTTGTTTTTTCGGAATTTTTAAATTTGGAATTTTTATATTTCAATCATTGTTATTTAAAACAAAAATGTAGTTTTTAAAAATACAGTACGTCGGATATTTTATAATTTTTTGATTTTCTGCCGAAACTTTTATTATTAGGAAATTAAAAAATTTGGTAATATTATAAACTATAAAGAATTATATTAGTAGGGAATTTTCAAATTCGTTAATATTATAAATTATTCGAAATTTTTTTTTCTCGGAATTTTCAAATTTGGAATTTTTATATTTCAACAATTTTATTATTTTGGGAATTTCAAAATTTAGGTAATTTAATTTTTGGGAATTTTAAGTCGCCCAAACAGAGTAGGGGACGACTGAAATATTCCAAAAATAAGATTCTTGATTCAGAAAATTCCCGAATCATAATTTTTTTCAATAATTAGGTTCCCGAATTGGCAAATTCCCAAATAATAAAGTTCTTCAATTATAAAATTCCCGAATTGAAAAATTCCCTGATAATAAAATTCTCGAATAGTTTATAATATTACCGAATTTGAAAATTCCAGAATAATAAAATTCCCGAACAATGAAAGTCATTAAATTTTCTTTTATAAAGTAACAAATAGTATATTATACAGCCTTACATAAATTTATGTATTTTCACGAATTTTTTCATTTAAACAAAAAAAAATTTGAAATGTAAAAAATCGTTTTAAACTAAAGAATAATTTTTATTGAAACAAGAAACCATTTCTTTGAACCAAAGAACTTTCTTTGAAACAAAGAAACTTTTTCAATTCAATTAGAAAATATATTTAGATCAATCGAATTGGGGGCCATTTATAAATAATCTATAAATTACAATAAATTATTGTGATAATTTTGTAAGGACTTCATATCCGTATAATGAGATTAGTGTTTTTATTTTATTTCTTTTCATTATTCTGTAAAAATATTCACAAAAAACAAAGATTTTTCACAATTTCTGAAATTTTACTACTACCACCAAAATCATTCAACATTTTTTAAGTTTATCCGGTTAAGTTAAGATATTTGAAAAGATTTCAAGAGATTTCAGAAAATTTCCAAATATTTCAAAGGATTTTAAAGAAATTTCAATGGATTTCAGGGGATTTATCAAATTTCCGAGTATCTTAGTAATTTCAAAGGATTTTAAAGGCTCTTAAAGGGTATTTTAATAAATTTGTTAGAATCTCAAAGAATTGCATGAAACTTCAAATACTTTCAAAGATTGAAAGAGATTTTTAGACATGCCAAGGAATTTTAATACATTTCCACAATTGAAGAGATTTCAAAGGTTTTCAGAGATTTTAGGGTATATTTGAGGATTCCAAAGAATTTTCAGGACCTTTGAAAAATATCAAGGGATTTTAAGGGATTGGGAATATTTTATGTTTATTTTACCTTTTCACTAATGAAATGTTTGAAAAATTACAAGTTTATTTCACTAAATTCAGTCAGTGAAAGAAGAGACTAATTCTTTTATGATTTCTGTGGTATTATCTTCAATGTTAATAAACCAAGGCAAAATGTAGATTATATGTGTGAATAATTCATATTTTTTCATTTTAATCTAACAACTCGTAAATAGGTGTATATGTTAGTGGAGGTCACGTAGTCAACATATTCACAAGTTGTCTCTATTTTTGTAATAAAGTTGAAAATGTTCCGCAAGCACGTCATTTTATTGTAATCTTTTCTATTTAACATGTTTCGAAATTTTTTTCAATATATTTCAAATCATAAATTTTTCAGTGTTAAAGGTTTGAATTTTCAAATCAAAACAAATGGGAAAAAAATTTGGAAATCGAGAATTTGAGATCTGAATCTCAGAAAATGCTAACAGACTGGTTCAGATGATAAACATAATTCGACGAGATATATGATGAAAGTACCCAATATCAGTTAATTATCATTTTATACTTGATCAGAGCAGCTAAATATTAGTGGTCCGATCCAGCTGGGGGTCCCTCTACCGAGGGTTTCTGCTGAATATAAATACAAAGCTAAATAAGCAGTCGCAGACTATGGTCCAGGGGTGATCCTGAAGGAAAAACCCCAATCGAAGGTATGATCTACCGCGCCGAAGGATAAATGATATCAGGGAATGGTAATTCATGACGGTCTTTCTGGGATACCGGGCGGTTTCTCAGAGTAAAATTGCCTTATCTCTACAAACGGGGCTCTGTAGGGATTGACCAAATATTTTCCTCGCTACTCGTGGGAACAAAATGAGTCCTTTTCAAAATCAAAAATAAAACGCCCAGGGGGAGTTAGCAACGACCCCTCTGGAAAAAGCAGCTTCTCCTGAGAAGATGGAAATTACCGAAGGAGCTTTAGAACATACTTCGGAATCTCCAAGTAGGGAACCATCTAGGAGTAACCCTGGCGTAGCGGGAGGTAGGTACTGTGAAACCTCGATAATTCGAACCTCTATAATTCGAATTTTCAATAATTCGAACTTTTTTTTGGTCCCGGCTGAAACTCGATGTTTTTCATGTTATTTATTTCTCGATGATTCGAATTTCTGGATAATTCGAAGTACGGCAGTGAGTAACTAACATACTTTGAGAAACGCATATATATTAATAACCTAGGCATATACCAGTTCAGTATATGAAGACTGTCTTCATGAAATTGATCGCAAGTTCCAAAGAGAGAATCGGAAGGTTTTTCTATTTGTGGATAATTGTCCAGCTCATCCAATACTCTTAATTCAAACGTTAAAAGCCGTGAAGGTGGTTCACTTACCACCGAATTTGACTGCCAAACTGCAACCAATGGATCAAGGAATCATCAAGAACCTTAAAGTTAATTACCAAAAGACAACTGCTAATTGCTATCGAAGGGCTGGTTTCATGAAAAGTGAGGTTGAAACTGCTGCCATACAAGAACAGGACGAACATTCTGCGGATAGTACTTCTGAAGAGTGGATTGATCTACAAAAAAAAATGGGATTCACAGATGTAACCTTTGAAGATTTTGTGGATGTGAACACTAATTTAATCATTGCTAATCAACATACAGACAGTGAGATATTGGATAGTGTAAAGAAAGAAGAACCTTTGAAATCTGATGACGAGAATGATGCCGAGGATCAGGATATAACACCACCATTAACAAATTTCAGAAATACTGAATTTGGTTTAGCAATTGCTTGTAGGTTTGCTTCTGACCAAAGTGATGTACCAGACACTGTTTGCGCTGCTATAGACTGGATTGAAAGCTTCTGTGAGGGGAAAAGTTGCATCAAGCAGAAGATAATTACTGACTTTATTAATTAATCTGACATTTGTCAAGACAATTGAAACGGTATTGGAAAAGAAACTCGATGGGGTGCAACATAGAGAAGTCATCCCAAGACTTGAAGATTGCCGCTTCAAGAATGATGCTTTTATCGTCATCTGATCGGATGCAGTGTCCCGGACTTGGCTCATTGTAGCTGTTGGCGGATTACAACCTTGGGCTGGATACTCCATGTTGAGGCAGTGGTAAAAAAGGCGACTTTCTGGGCCTGCATATGCGCAATAGGGAAAACCTGGGGCTTTAAGCCCAGGATTATTACTGGTTATACACAGTGATAATAATCAGATCCATAATAGCATATCCATCAACGATCTGGTTTTCAAGGACTGAACTAATCAGTACTATAAAACAACTGGAAAGCTTACAAAGGGTTTTCTGCTTGTCGATCACTGGTTCTATGAAAACAACACCGATATCAACTCTTAAGGTCATTCTGGACATCCCGCCGCTGCACCTTTTTGTAAGGAAGATTGCGGCAGCGGAGGTCTATAGACTCCTAGTAGGGGGCAACCTTAGTGATGTTGAGGTGACAGATCTACATGACAAACGCATGCTATGCGAGGATAAAATTCTCGCTATGCAATCTGATGTTATGTTGAGGAAATTATCCTTCATGAAATCCTTCAAGGTCATCTTCCCTCAAAGGGAAAAATAGCATGTCAGAGGGAGTAGGAAATAATTATTTATACCAGGAGCTCTCGTTTGGTACACATATGACTCTCAAGGCTCCTTCGGAACAGGGACTGGAATCTATGGGAAGAAGCTCAGGGGTGGGATAAAAAAAACATTGGGCACATTTCCTACAGTTTTCCAGGCTGAAATAATAGCTATTAAAGCTTGCCTAGAGGCTCTTATATCTGAAGAGTTTACTGCCAGACTTGTCTGGAGTTGCCTTCAAGATCTTCTTAAGGTTTGCCCGTGAGAGCTGGGTCAGTCTGATCTGGGTTTCCGGCCATGAAAATATTGACAGTATTGAGAAAGAAGATGCACTGGCTAAGACAGGAGCTTCACAGAGAAAGCAGAGACAACACAAGACCAACATGAGGAATGGAGACCCACGCTGTCAAAAGTGTGACTTTCGCGAGGAGAAAGTGTGACTTTCAAGAGGAGACAGCTTATGTCATACTTTCTGAATGTGATGCACAGGTGTATCTCAGAAGAAAATACCTGGATGACTATTTTCTCGAACCAGAAGATTTTTATGGCACCTTCTGTAGGTTAGTGTATGCCTTTGTGGCAAAGACTGACCTTATGGGAGATAGTTAAATTTTAGGGTATAGTACAATAGGTTTTACTTCAGTGCTATGGGCTGTTAATGCCCTACCCACTCGTATAATATTAATAATGGAGTAGTCCGAAAAAGCACTTTTATCCAAATTTAGGTAAAAAATGTTTAAGCTCAAAAAATGAAAATAGTTGGTGAATAATCTTTTTCTTTAATAAATTTGTATCCCTAATAGGTGAATCAAAAATAATTGATACTATCATTTAGTACATTCAGTAGAGTTATAAGTCAAAAAGTCAAAAAAAAATTTCATTTTATTGAACGTGAAGGAAGGCAAACGAATTTTCAATTAAAGTGTTGAATTTTGAACCGGAAAATATGATTTTTCAAACAAATGTTAATTTTTAACCAAATAATTAAATTTTCAAACAAAACAGAATAATTTTTTACAAAAAATCTGCATTTTTAACCAAAAAAGATGAAATTTCTGCGAAAAGAGGCGAATTTTTGAACCAAAGAGATGAATGTTCAACAAAAGTGTTGAATTTTCAACTAAGAAATATTTTTTAGTCAAACAGAAAAAAATTAAACTAAAGTGTTGAATTTTCAGACAAAAAAGGTCAATTTTCAACCAAATAACTGACTTTTCAGTCAAAACAGGATAATTTTCAACCAAAAAAGAAGAAATTTCTGCAAAAAGAGGCGAATTTTTTAACCCAAAGGTCGAATTTTCAACAAAAGTATTGAATTCACAATTAAAAAATATTTTTTGTAGAGGGGGGAAAAATTGATCTAAAAAAACTTAAACTAAAAATTCAACTGTTATGAGGAAGATTTCTCATCTTCCTCAAAACAGTTGAATTTTCAACCCAAAAATATTATTTTTTAAAAAAAGTTAATTTTCTACCAAATAACTGAATTTTAAATCAAAACAGATTAATTTTAAACAAAAAAAAAGATGAAATTTCTACGAAAAGAGATGAATTTTGAAACCAAAAAGCCGAATTTTCAACTAAAAAAGATAAATTTTCAACAAAATAGTTAATTTTCAAATAAACAGTTAATTTTTCAAACAAATAGTTTAAGTTTCTACCAAACTGTTAAAATTTCATGCCAAAAAGACGAATTTTCTGCAAAGCAGTTTCAATTTTCAACCTGAAAGTATAATTTTTTAACAAATAACTTAATTTTCAACCAAATAGTATAATTTTCTACCAGACTGTTGAATTTTGAACCCGAAAATGTACAATTTTCAACAAAAATGTTGACTTAGAAACAAAATATTCCATTTTCAAGCAAACAAGATTAATTTTCTACAAAAAAGCTGCATTTTCAACTAAAATAAGATGAAAATTCTACTAAAAGGGATGAAATTTTAAACCAAAGACGAATTTTGAACAACAGTTTTGAATTTTTTACGGAGAAAGACAAATTTTCAACAGAATAGTTTGATTTTCTACCAAACTATTAAATTTGCAAGCCAAAGAGACGAATTTTCTACAAAACAGTTGAACTAAAATTTTCGAATAATTATATTCCCGAATTGGAACATTCCTGACAGTTTATAATATTACTGAATTTGAAAATTCCTTAATAATAAAATTCCCGAATTTGAAAAATTAAATTTTTTGGAAATAAATATTTCTTATTTATTAAAATAATCAAATATATTTTTATACAGCAATCATTGTTGTTTTAAATTCAAAAAAATTTAGAAACTTTAAACATTAAAAATAATTTTTTATACAAATATTTGATTATTGTATTTTCAATAAATAAGTAATATTTATAAAAAAATGTTAATTTTCTTAAATCGGGAATTTTCTACTTCGGATATTTTATAATTCGGTAATTTTCGGTCGGGAATTTTATTATTCGCAAATTTTATTATTCGGGAATTTCACAGTGTCGGGAATTTTATTTTTCGGGATTTTTTAGCCGTCTTGATAAGCAAATATAGCCTCATTTTATATGGGAAAGAAATTATTAATAGTACCCTTTTGTTATTTTTATAATTTGGTCTTGAAAAGTTGAGAATATAATTGTTGTCTTTATTGTTAAAAAATCATTTACAATTGAAATTGTCCCGTTTAAAAATAAATTTTTAGAATTGAAATTCCGCATCCGGAAATTTTGACTTGAAAAATTCCAGAAAATTCAAAAGAACAAACCGAAAACAGCAGTCAACAACGAGTGGGAGATTTTCGAAAATTTCATTACACCTAATTTTTTATATAGGACTAAACACACCCTAAAACACACTTTTTCTATATACTGTTTCAATAATAAATAAAACAATTATGAATACCAAGATGAAAATTATAGGTGTCATCGCTTATTAGTTCAAATCCCATATAAAGTAGAAGTAGAAGATGGTTGAATTATTGGGTATGCCGATGAAAATGATCAGCATTTGTTTCCTTTCTTTGCTCGTATAGAGACGCTTAAGGTGCCTCAAATGAGTCGGTTGTTAGAATAATACAAAATACGGCTACAAGGATGAATTGATTGATGTAATATTTTTACCACATAATCTGAAGGCTCGTACATGTGTATGACCAGACCCCTTTTTTCGAAAAAAGGTCTTGTTGTTTATTTTGTTATTTGGAAGAATGCTGAATTTTCTGTGCCTGGAAACAGGCAACGCGCCACTGGGTGTGTACCCATGGTGAACCGTAAACAGACGCTCACCGTTCAGAGTGCGTTTCAATTAAAAAACAACAACAACAAGGCTATTCTTCGAAAAAAAGGGCATCTTAATAATCTTTTAATACTTTGCGAAGAAAGTATCATTGTTAATTGAGCCTTTCTCTAGAAAAATCACCTAAGTTGACTTAGTTAAGTGGATGCTAGTTATTGTTTGTCTACTGGCCGTAGTAATTTATTACATTTTAAAACAGGTTTTGTCTGTCGACGCCGGATCAGTTACCCCTCAGAGAAATTTCTTCTTGTGTCAAAAGGATGTTTCTTGACAAAAATGGAAGTTCCTCATAAACTTAAGGCTAGGAGGATTTTAATTTGTCTCAAAAAGACTCTTTTTGCAGCAAACATTATCCTATTGCGACAAACTTCACGTAATCTTTCAAATTTTCAACATGGTTCCAAACAAAACAGGCCAGATGAAGTATTAATTAAGTAGATGTTAGTTATTGTTTCTCTACTGGCCGTAGTAATTTATTACATTTCAAACCATGTTTCGTCCGTCGACGTTAAACCCCATCAGTTACACTGAAGAAGATATGTTGGTTCAAAAGAGAGTGGGAGGTGACCGTACACAGGGCACTAGCGCCCTCTGTCGTTTCGGGGAAGAAGCTCGGGTATTTTAACGTGAAGTTTACTTTCTACAATGCACAAAGAGGCAATGACATGATCCATGGGCAATGGCGTCTGGTCGTTGGCGTTAAAAGAGCTCCTGACGGCTGCTTTGTGTTTCTTTGGTTATATCTCGAGCATCAATTTCATGTTTTGTGATTTTTAACATTACATTAAAACAAACTTTCTGGCAGAGAATTAATTAAGTGTTCTTCGACGTGAGATCATGGGCTTTTATGAAAATAAGGACACTATATGCTCACTTCGGCGTCACTTAGCGATCTTGAACGAAAAACGTCGTGTTCCTTGCCCTTCATCAAATTGCATAATTATCAAAAGGAATGAATGCTCGAGGCTTCGGCAGAATAAAACAGTGGATTATGGTGTAAAATTCGAAAGGATTTTATACAAATTTGTATTTTTCGCATATATAACCTAGATTCTAAAAAATGTTTCGTCTGATTCACGCGGCCTTTTTCCAATCGATCACATCCGATACATCAATTTTTGTAACCAGTATGTCGCAATCGGCAATTACCTTTCAAGAATGCCGATTCAAATAATTTTTACTACTGATTCAAATGCATCCAATCGATTTTTGTTTGTTTAGTTCCTTCCCCGAAACTGTAGGAGCGCTGAAACTCGTGTACGGAAAAATACATCGCGCTCTTATGGCACCTTCCACTCTCTTTAATACTCTCTGGTGGCAAAACCATGCAAGATATGAAAGTTAAATGATGGGACCAAAATTGCTCATCCAAAAAAGTTCTACAAATTTTTTATTATCATTTTTCGATAGGACGCATAGTTTTTGTTTTAATCGAAAAAAAGCATTTCAAGAAATTAAAATTTTTTTATAAACAGCACAAGATTTGAAATAAAAGAATAGACAAAAGTTGTTTACCAAAAATAGATCGACAAATTTGTTACTACTTATTTTTTCAAAGGACGCGTAGTTTTTGTTTTAATCGTAAAAACTAACATTAAAAAAAAAATTCAAATTCATGAGAGGTTCTAGGTCAGGAATATCAGAGTTGATAGCCATAAGGGCGATTTTCTTCAAACTGAAAGAAATAATATTGTTAGGTAGCTAAGACATTGTAGTAAAATATTTTTGAAAGAATTTTAAAATTGTAGGAATTACGTTACTTTGCATTTCTTTGATGAATTTGTTTGAAAATACTACACCTCAGACAATTTTTAACTGATGTTGATTGAATTTGTAGATGTTATGTAGAATTTAGTACTCTTTTTTCTATAAAAATTTTGAAAAAAAGTCAAAATTTCAAGTAAAAGAATATCCAAAAAAAAATTATTTTTCATTTTGAGCTCGTATTTTTTTCTATTTTTTCATGTGCAAATTATTTCTCATGATTTTACCTTTCATTTAAAAATAAAAGAATCTTGTAGCCTTTTCTGGTTGCGAACATAGTCATAGATGTTTATGAACTGTTTTGTAAAACAGTTGAATTTTCCGAAAAAAAATATAATTTTCTATAAATTAGATTAATTTTCAACCAAAGAGGTGAATCTTCAACCGAAAAAATGAAATATCAACAAACTAGAATTTTAAATCACAAGAGATGAATTAGCAAACCAGAGACAAATTTGAAACTAAAAAATATTTTTCAGTCAAGAATGAAAAAAATATTAAACGAAATTGTGGAATTTTAAACCCAAAAATCATTTTCAATAAAGTAGTTTAATTTTCAACCAAAGATACAAAGGTAAATTCATAAGGAATAATTTGCACAAGAAAAAGTTTTACCACGTCTTACCAACCTAATACTATTATTTCTTCCAGTTGAAAGAAAATCGCTCTCATGGCTAACAACTCTGATATTCCTGACCTGGAACTTCTCTCATGGAAAAAACAAGATCGACAAATCTGTTACAAAATAGTTTTTAATAGGACGCTTCATTTTTATTTTCATCGCAAAAAATGAAATAAAAATAAATCATTCTAAAAAACGACACAAGCTACAATAGAATGTTTATTAGCAACATTGTTCACCTAAATTATATCTACAAATTTGCTTTAAATATTTTTTTGATAGAACGCGCATTTTTTCAAATTATAAAAAGAAGATAATGAAAAGACGTATGTTTCCATGTCAATGCACATTATGAATTGTAATAATAATTATACATTTATTGAAATGATACGTTTTTCAGGATAGCTGCGAATAAAGATTAATGCCACTTGAAGAACAAATATTAAAGTAATAATTAAAAAATTGTCTACATAATAATATAACAGAGTTGAATATAATATAGAAAAGTGCGCATTTCGGACAATTTTTTATCGAGCACGAACGATTTCTAACTCTTTGAAAAAAAAATTGTTTTCCACAGGTCGAAATACGGGGAAGAATAATGTACTTGTAAGCTTTATTTATAGAGGTCTAATATTTCTTTTTTCAAAGAATGATTATGATAACAAAGTAACGCATGCCACGAATCTCGTACTTATTTTAGCTTAACAGAAATTGCTATTCCGCTGATAAACGTTCTTTATGATTACTCAACAATCACGTAATATTTATTCATGTCATTGGTTCAGATTTCAAGAGTACAATGTGCTCTTGGTTTCATAAGTGAAAAGAACATTTTCTCGATTTAGCGATTAAACGTAATATTTACAAACGATGATTTTTCTCGAAAACCCTTGGACTTTAAAGCTACATATTTTTTTTAAATAATTCGTTGCCGCAATATATTTTCTGACAAAAACAATTGCTACAAGCTAATTGCAGTTTTGAACAAAGTTTTCTGTTTTCAAACATAATAGATTGTCATTCAACAACATAATTATCATTGTTTTTTTTAATTCTTATGAACAACTTCATAGTTTAAACTTATTTTACTTATAAGGTTCTTTTTCTCGGCGAAATCGCTTATTTTTATCTTAATTATATTTCGTCGAGAAAAGAAAGAAGTAAATTTGTTTGTAAAAATTTGTTTTGGCAATTGTTGTCGTTTAGTTTTGGTTTGTGATTAATGGTTGATGTTACATAAACTAACGACAAAGTCAGTATATGAATGCATTTCAACACCGGGAATAAGGCAGACATCAGTTTTATCCATTAATTTGTTTATGGCAATTAAAAAAATTAAGTAAATCATTCTATGATGAAGATTAGAATTTCATCGAGAGTAAATTTACTAATTTCATTTGTTTTTGAGGAAATTTCAATAAATTGAGCAAAGTATAGGTATCACAAATACAAAAAATTATACTTTTATGGCAGATTTCAACTTAAATAACAAATTAATCATTAATAACCTCTTTGAAATTTAACAAGCTTCAGTTTAGATAAATAATACAATGATCAGCTTTGACTCCTAGAAGAACTTGATCGCATGATTGTAAATAAAAATGTTTATATTAAAAACTGCAGAAAAGGCAAAAAGTGATCATCCTCTCTAAATGAATTTTTTCATTTGTAGCAACCAATGAATATAAAATTATTGGTACAATAAATTCGGGTATCTATTAGAGCAATAAGAAAAAATTTATATTTGAGTTTTTGACGTCTATTGTTTTTTTGTAAAATTTAGAATTTTTCATTCGGCATGTTTTTCCAGCATAATATTGATAGTATACCACTTTTCTCGGTTCCTGATGTTATGAAACAAGTCAATTGAATTTAAAAAATTTCAAAACTTTAAAAAAATTTGACCAAAAAAGATGTACTCACAAAAAAACTAATTTTCAACCAAATAGAGGGATCTTCAACTAATAAAATCAATTTTTAACATTGTAGTTTAAGTTTCAACCATCAAATTCATCATTTTTAGCAACAAATATAAATATTAACATTATTTTTCAATCTTTAAAAATCTTTACAAGTTTTCATTATTTTTAAATAATTTCAAAACTTCTAAATATCTCTAAACTTACTAGAATTTTTTCTAACAATTTTTTATATTATAAAATTCTTTACATTCCTATTAAAAATTTTAGCAAACTAGAACAAAAATAATGTTCTTGTAAATCTATATTCATAGTATATGACAAGAGATTGTTTCTCAAGGATTTTTTATTCAACTTCGTAGTATATGTCATAGAACAAATTATGTTACATAAAATACTATTTTATCATCTACTCGCACAGTTTGAGTAATGATTCCAGAAAAATAGATTTTTGTTGATCCAACGTTATCTCTGCCGAGGCTTCAATTATAGCGAGAAAATTCTAGTAAATTCAATATGAATGACACAGATTTTTTATAATTCTTCAAAATTAGCAATACTTTTAATACTCAAAACCCATCAAAAATCCATTATCAATGTATTTCTGGATGAACTGTTCATCCATGTAGAATTTAGTTTGACTATTTGAATTTGATTCGAATTTTGTATAAGATTCCATTTACCACGTTTTTCGGACATATTTATTACACATTATATATAATAAATTCTTTCATTTTTATATTAAAATTTTATTTTGAAAGTTCAAGGTTAAGAAAAATGCAGCATTTATGTGGACATAAGCACAAGTAACTTTATTGCTAAATAACAGTCAAAATGCTATTTTTACAATAAATGAAAGTAACCATTTTTCTATATTTATATTGCATTATTTAAATTGGCATAATTGCTTTTTAAACCCAAAATTCAACCATATTGTTGAAATTTTTTTTGTAGATATTTTTTTTAACGGATCATTTAATTATTCCATGTTTGGTTAAGAGTTTATCTTCTTGAGTTGAAAATTCAACATTTTTGTTAAAAATTTCTGTGTGGCAACTGATTCGTCTCTTTGGTTGAAAATTTAACTGTTAGGTTAAAAATTCCTCTCGAAATTCAAATATTTGGTAAAAAATTCATGTATTTTGTCAAAAATCGATCGGCAATGCAGCTGCTTGGGTATAAATTAATATGGTTTGGTTGAGGATTCAACAGTTCGGCATAAAATTTAACTATTCGGTTGAAAATTAACTCTATTATTAAACATTAAACTATTTATAGGGCAATTTTACTTTTTGTTAGACAAATAAATTTGTTGTAAAAAAATCATATTTTGGTTTGAAAATTAATTTATTTTGTTGAAAATTCGTGTTTTTTGGTAGAGCATTATTCTTCTTGCTGGAAAATTCATCTTTTTGGTTGAAAATTTAACTATTGGGTTAAAAATGCATCTCTTTTAGTTGACAATTCAACTACTTGATTGAAAGTTGAACTAGTTTGTTAAAAATTCATATTTTCCAAGATTCATCTCCTTGGTTAACAATCTAACTATTCCATTCAACAACAAAAAATCTTTCTGATTGAAAATTCATCTTTTGGGTTGAACTCTTTTGCTGAAGATTATTTTTTGTTAAGAATCATCATCTCAGTTGAAACTTTATCTCTTTTGTTGAAAATGTACCTTTTTTGTTGAAATTTTTTGTTTTTTTGAGAATTAATTTTTTTAACTAGCAATGTAACTATTCTATTTTTGGATGAAAATTGATATTCTTATTGAAAATTGACCTTTTCTAGTTTAAAATTGATGTATTTTGTTAAAAATTGGTCTGTTTTGGTTGAAAATTAATTTTGTTGGTTGAAAATTCATCCTTTTTGTTTAAAAACGCAACTGCTTGGGTCTAAATTTAGATAGATTTTGTATATAATTTGTCTTTTCGGATTTGAAATCTAACAATTTGATTGAAAATTAATTTATTTTGTGGAAAATTCTTTGCTGGGAAATTCATCTTTTTATTGAAAATTTAACTATTTGGTTGAAAATTCATCTCTTTTAGTTGAAAATTCAACGACTTGATTGAAAGTTGAACTAGTTTGTTACAAATTCATATTTTTTCAAGATTCATCTCCTTGGTTGAAAATTTAACTATACTATTTCAAAAAATTAACCTTTCGGGTTAAAAAAATTATCTTTTGTGTTGAACGATTTTATTAAAGATTCATTTTTTCATGATTTATTATTTTAGTTGGAAATTCATCTCTTTTGTTGAAAATGTAAATATTTTGTTGAAAATTCTTTTTTTTTTATGAGATTTTTTTTTTTTTTAACTCACAATGTAACTATCCAATTATATGTTGGAAATTAATCCTTTTGATTAAGAAATGAAATTTTTAATTGAAAATCAATCTTTTTTACTTGAAAATTTATGTATTTTGTTAAAAATTAGTCGTTTTTGGGCAAAAATTGGTCTTCTTAATAAAAAATCATCCTTTTTGATAAAGATTTTATTGAAAATTTGTGTTTTTTGGTCAAACATTATTCTTCTTTCTGGATATTTCATTTTTTTTTCGAATTTAACGATTTGTTTAAAACTTCATCTTTATTTAGTTGAAAATTCAACTACTTGGTTGAAAGTTCGAAATTTATCCAAGAGAATAATCTTTTTTTCTGGAATATAAGTTTAATAGTTTCAATTGTCGTGAATCTCATGAATAAGGTTTTTGATATCTTTGAATAGATGAAAATATAAATAAATATAATAGACTTTTTACATATATAAGATATAAATAAAGTGAAAAAGGTGCTTAAAATTAATCATTTTAAGGATTGTAATTATAATTACATAAATCTGTAACTGATCAAAGATTGTAAAAAATGTTTACTGTTAAATGTATAAATTTTATTAAATAGTAAATAAATAATTAACAAATTAGTCATATACACACGTAAAGTAATAATAATAATAAATTAACAATAAAGTGAAAGTGGAGATAAAAACAGAAAAAAATGGATTGATAATAGTAAATGGATAAATAATTGAGTAGATAATCAATTAATGGATAATAATTACGTTATATCACAAGAAATACTATTATTTATTGATATCAATGAAAAACTTCCAGGTTGCATTCAAGTTAAATTGTCATCAAATATTCTACAATAATTTTTAGTATATCAGTGGGAAATTGGGTAGTACAAAAAAATTGAAAATCATATGAATTCGGTTTTATTGATAGTACTATGTATTTTGAATGTATTCTCGCTTATTGATGAAACTCTTTCGCAAATTTTTTCATTCTGGCGGAAAATAAATAAAAAATTTACAGATTCGACTTTTTTTTCTAAATCGTGTATATATTTATACAATGATGCCTAAATGGATGGAATAAAAAAAATTATATCGATTATGGCTTGTAAAAATCTTTTTCTACATATCAAAATGAGTTTCCATGATTTTTTCAGATGTTTAAATAATATATTCAGTTAGCGGAAACTTTTTGAAGTTTAAAACTTCGAAAACAGTGATTTTTCTATATATTTCAATGTTATGTCACCATTTCTTTATCGAATCAGTTTTTCCTGAACGAATATATGTATTTTAATGTAACAAACTAATGTAGGTCCGTTAATCAATTGCTTGTATTATTTTTCATTTTAAAAATAACTTCAGTCAACATCGAATTCATACATGGAACAGTTCTGATAAGAAGAAAACGTTTTTCATCAATGTCGAATACCATACCGAAATATACGTGCGAAAATTAGTATTTTATTCGTCCTTGACCAATATACCTTCAATGAAAGTCATATACATGTATTTGAGGTCCTAAAAGGCCCCTTAAAAGGATAATTAAACAAACAAAACTTACGATTTTGTACCATTCTTAATTATCCTAGAAACATTCCATTTTTAACAAACTTAAGAAATCCTTGGCAGGTGATGAAAACATCAGCTCTGATGAACCTAAATGGGTTCTACCCTCGACACCAATTTATTAAATTACTTAATGAATATCAAATTCCATCTACAATGTGTTTTCAAGAAACAAATTTCAAGGATTTATTTTGCGCACCAATGAGAAACTTTACGTCAGTTTTTAGAAATCGCTCAAATACAAATTTTGCCAGCGGGGGCGTAGCAATTTACATTAAAAATGATATACATTATCATCAACTTCCCAAACTATTTATTCTGCTAAGAGATTTTAATAGCCATAATTCTCTCTGGGGTCCAAACCACACTGATGCCAGAGGCAGGATAATTGAACAGTTTTTGGATGAACTTGACGTTGTCCTTCTGAACAAAAATCAACCTACACGTTTTAATATCTCAAATGCTACGTTCAGTTCGATTGATCTATCAATATGCAGTGCAATTATAACCCAAAATATAAATTGGGAAGCCTCTGAGGACCTTTACAACAGTGATAACTTTCCATTAAAAATAGAAATGCAAAATCCTCATCCAACCCTGTATACGCCAAGATGGAACTTTCAATCATCTGATTGGGTCAAATTTCATACAGAGTTGGATGCAAAAATAGCCAGCTTAAAATCACCTTCAGAAGTCAATAAACACGAAATTGATGATATCATTAATGCATTAGTTGATGCCATTACAGAGGCTGCGGATGAATCAATACCTAAAACGTCTCTTCAATCATTTAAATACCAAGTATTCTAGTGAAATCCAGAAGTGGAGGAAGCACGCTTATAATGTATATAAAAAACACAAGACACTCGAAAACAAAATTGAATTTAAGAAACATCGATCCAGTTCACGGAAGATAAATAAGCAAAGTAATAGAACTTCTTGGATCGACTATACTTCTTCTCTAAAATACAGCCCTCGAAGCTCAGAGTTGTGGAAAAAGATCAACATAATCGAAGAAACGTCATCCACTGTTCGGATCACAATCTTAATCAAATCTGATAGTAATATCGCAACAGATTCCAAAGAAATTGCTGACGAGCTAGCGGATAATTATGCCTCGACTTCCAGTAATGCAAACTATGACCCAAATTTCCTTGCCTTCAAGATCGACAACGAGAGCCTTCTAGACCCCAGACTGGATGAAAACAAAAAGTCTACTATTAATATCCCAATTCTTATATCTGAACTCACATCCACACTCAATCAGTGCAAAAATACTAGCCCTGGACATGACAAAATACCAAATATACTTCTCAAGAACCTTTGATCCAAAGCACTAGAATATTTTCTCGCTTTGTTCAACTGTGTTTGGATCTACAAAGTTTTTCCTCATAAATGGAGAGAATTCTTAATTGTTCTAATTCTCGATTCAGGAAAGGATAAACTCAAAGCTAGCAGTTATCGACCCATCGCGTTAAGGTGTAACATGTGAAAATTAATGGAAAAAATGATAAATAAAAGACTCAGATGATTTTTGGAGAAAGAAAAATTCTTCAATGTGAATCAGAGTGCTTTCCGACAACGTCGACCTACACTTGATCCGCTTGTACAACTTGAAACTAATATACATGACGCATTCATCAGTGACCAACGTCTCTTAGCTGTTTCCTTAGATATTCAAAAATGCTATGAAATGGTCTGGAAACATAGCATCTTAAAAATCTTACTTAACAAGGGTGTAGATGGTTCAATGATACACTTTATAAAAAATTTCCTTCTTTAGAGACTCATACAAGTCAGAGTAAACGGCTACCTTTCAAAAGAAACTGAACTCGAAAATGGAGTTCCCCAAGGATCTATTTTTAGTGTTGCGCTATTTCTAATTACGTTCAATGATATAACGATCTGTATTCCTCGACCTGTAAGAAAAAGTCTTCTTGCCGACGATATGACAATCTGCTGTCGTGGAAGAGATCTACAAACAACACAGGAACTCATTCAAGCCTGTCTTAATAAACTGCAAGATTGGGCTGGTAGGACTGGCTTTATATTTTCAAAAACAAAAACCGCCTGTATCTTGTTCTCTAAGAATAGACCAGATAATCAAAATCCGAGATTGTTCTTAGATAATTATGCATTGGAAGTTGTTGAAACAATCAGGATTCTTGGACTTATCTTTGACAACAAACTTACATGGTGCCCCCAGCTTAGATACCTGAAATATGATTATAAACGCAGACTCAACATCATAAAAACCCTTGCCAAAAGAAATTGGGAAGCAGACCAAAAAATATTAGCCGACATCTACAAGGCTGTTATCAGATCTAAAGTGGATTATTGATCCTCAATCTATAACTCTTCCAAACCTAGTGATATAGAAACGATCTCTCTCATACATAATACAGGCCTGAACATTGCTTTGGGAGCATTTTTTCCAGCCCTACAAGTAGCATTCTCGCAGAAACTCAAGAACCACCATTAGCTACCAGAAGAAAGCATCTTAGCCTGACTTACTCTATTGCAATAGCCTCCACACCAAATAATCCTGCATATGAGAACATCTTTTTGGGGAAATACCACGACGAGTACAAGAAACATTCAAACTCATATGTGCCTTTTTACGTCAGAATGAACACCTATCTACAAGAATTAAACATCACAATGCCAACAATTGCTTCCAGAAGATTTTACAATTTTCCCTACTGGGAATTCGCAGGTCCCACTGCAATCACTGATCTGAAGGAACTGCCCAGAAATAAAACTGATCCGATTGAATACAGAGCTGCGTTCGCAGAAATACTGAGCATATTCCCAAATCTTATCCCTATTTATACTGACGGTTCAAAAGCAAACACTGGATGTGGATGCACTATGGTTACACCCCCCATGCATTTGATCCATTGTTTTCTCCTCAGCATGCATCGAACTGAAGTTAGCCGGTCGTTGAAGTGAAAATACCTAATCAATTGCAGTATAAATTACCGGATTGCTTCAGTATATTCAGGTGCGATTCTCACGCTATTTTTCAACCTATGAAATATATAAAAATTTCAAATGATTCTTTCTTTGCTATTCTTACGTATTCACTGTCCGCAATTGAGGCCATCAACAACACCAACAAATTTGATCACATAGTGCAAGAAATTCAAGAAACATATTGTATCCTTAGAAATCAAGGAAAGGAAATCATCTTAATCTGGATGCTGTCTCGTCTGGAAATCGAAGCAAACGAGACAGCAGACGTTCTAGCCAAATCAACATGTCTACTCCTTGTGCCTAACGTGCCGGTTCCTGTACATCACAAAGACTTCAAGAAATATATATGTCAAGCTGTCAAAACCTTCTGGA
>JAABKJ010007159.1:0-21219 GCA_011634705.1 Andricus grossulariae
TTCATTTCTTCGGTTGAAAATTTAACCATTTCATTAGAAATTCCTTCTTTTGGTTGAAAAATGATTATTTTTTAACTGTAAATTTGACTATTCCATTTTTGGTTCAATTTTATTTTCTAGTTGAAAATTCACATATGAAAAATTTACAATTTTGCATGAGTTTTTTTTCTTTATTGACTGAAAAATGTTTCGTGTTTGAAAATTCAACTACCTTGTTAAAAATTAATTTTTATAGTTAGAGATTCAAGATTTCAGTTAAAAATTTAACTATTTTGCTGAAAATTCCTTCTTTTGGTTGAAAGATTTTTTTTTTTTAACTGAAAATTTGACTATTCCATTTGTGATTACAATTTTTTTTCTAGTTGAAAATTCTACGATTTTGTGAAAAATTTAGAAATTTCGTTAAAAATTTATCCTTTTTTGTTGAGAATAGCCTATGTTGTTGAAAATTTATATATTAAAAATTCACAATTTTGGATGACATTTTTTTCTTTATTCATTGAAAAATCTGTCTTGGTTGAAGATTCAACTACTTCGTTGAAAGTTGAACTACCTTGTTAAAAATTAATTTTTCTAGTTAAAGATTCTTGATTTCAGTTGAGCATTTAACTATTTTGTGGAAAATTCCTTCTTTTGATTGAAAAATTATTTTTTTTTTCAACTGAAAATTTGACTATTATAATTTTGGTTCAAATTTTTTTTCTAGTTGAAAATTCAATGATTTTGTGAAAAATTGAGGAATATCGTTAAAAATTTATCCTTTTTGGTTGAGGATCGCCTTTTTGGTTGAAAATTCATGTATTAAAAATCGACAATTTTGGATGACTTTTTTCTCTTTATTGATTGAAAAATCTTTCTTGGTTGAAAATTCAACTACTTGGTTAAAAATTGAACTTTATTGTTACAAATTAATTTTTCTGTTCGAAGATTCATGGTTTTAGTTGATAACTCATTTCCTTCGTTGAAAATTAAACTATTTTAATAAAAATTCCTTCTTTTGGTTGAAAAATTATTATTTTTTAACTGAAAATTTGACTATTCCATTTTTGGTTCAATTTTTTTTTCTAGTTGCAAATTCAACGATTTTGTGGAAAATTGAAGAATTTTGTTAAAAATTCATCCTTTTTGATTGAGGATAGCCTGTTTGGTTGAAAATTCACATATTAAAAATTTACCATTTTGGATGAGTTTTTTTTTCTTTATTGACTGAAAAATGTTTCTTGGTTGAAAATTCAACTAATTGGTTAAAAATTGAACTTCCTTGTGAAAAATTAATTTTTCTAGTTAAAGATTCTTGATTTTGGTAGAAAATTTAACTATTTTGTTGAAAGTTCCTGTTTTTGGTTGAAAAATAATTTTTTTAGAATAAAAATTTGACTATTCCATTTTTTGGTAAAATTTTTTTTCAATTGAAAATTCAACAATTTTGTGGAAAATTTTAGAATTTTGTTAAAAATTTATCCATTTTGGTTGAGGGTAGCCTGTTTGGTTGAAAATTCATATATCAAAAATTTACAATTTTGGATGACTTTTTTTTCCTTATTGATTGAAAAATGTTTCTTGGTTGAAAATTTAACTACCTTGTTAAAAATTAATTTTTCATGTTTAAGATTCATCATTTTAGTTAAAAATTTAACTATTTTGTTGAAAATTCCTTCTTTTGGTTGAAATTTTTTTTTTTTCAACTGAAAATTTGAGTATTCCATTTTTGGTTCAAATTTTTTTTCTAGTTGAAAATTCAATGATTTTGTGAAAAATTGAGGAATTTCGTTAAAAATTTATCCTTTTTGCTTGAGGATCGCCTGTTTGGTTGAAAATTCATATATTAAAAATCGACAATTTTGGATGACTTTTTTCTCTTTATTGATTGCAAAATCTTTCTTGGTTGAAAATTCAACTACTTGGTTAAAAATTGAACTTTATTGTTAAAAATTAATTTTTCTGTTCGAAGATTCATGGTTTTAGTTGAAAACTCATTTCCTTTGTTGAAAATTCAACTATTTTGCTAAAAATTCTTTCTTTTAGTTGAAAATTTATTTTTTTTTTAACTGAAAATTTGACTATTCCATTTTTGATTCAAATTTTTTTTCTAGTTGAAGATTTAACGATTTTCTGGAAAATTTAAGAATTTTGTTGAAAATTCATCCTTTTTGCTTGATGATAGCCTGTTTGGTTAAAAATTCATATGTCAAATATTCAAAATTTTTAATGACTTTTCTTTCTTTATTGATTGAAAAATCTTTCTTGGTTGAAAATTCAACTACTTGGTTAAAAATTGAACTTCTTTGTTAAAAATTAATTTTTCTGAAGATTCATTGTTTTAGTTGAAAATTTAACTATTTTCAACGATTTTGTGGAAAATTTAAGAATTTTGTTTAAAATTGATCCATTTTGGATCAATTTTCAATAAAAAAAGCCTGTTTGGTTGAAAATTCATATATTATAAATTCACAATTTTGGATTTTTTTTTTCCTTTATTGATTGAATAATCTTTCTTGTTTGAAAATTCAACTACTCGGTTGAAATTTGAACTACTTTGTTGAAAATTAATTTTTCTGTTTGAAATTCATTATTTTAGTTGAAAATTCATTTCTTTGGTTGAAAATTCAACTATTTATTAAAAATTCCTTCTTTTGGTTGAAAAATGATTATTTTTTAACTGTAAATTTGACTATTCCATTTTTGGTTCAATTTTTTTTTCTAGATGAAAATTCAACGATTTTGTGGAAAATTTAAGAATTTTGTTTAAAATTGATCCAGTTTTGATCAATTTTCAATAAAAAAAAGCCTGTTTGGTTGAAAATTCATATATTAAAAATTCACAATTTTGGATTATTTTTTTTTTTTTATTGATTGAATAATCTTTCTTTTTGAAAATTCAACTACTTGGTTGAAATTTGAACTATTTTGTTAAAAATTAATTTTTCTGTTTAAAGATTCATGATTTTAGTTGAAAATTCATTTCTTTGGTTGAAAATTTTATTAAAAATTCCTTATTTTGGTTGAGGATAGCCTGTGTTGCTGAAAATTCATATATTGAAAATTCAAAATTTTGGATGACATTTTGTTTCTCTATTGATTGAAAAATCTTTCTTGGTTGAAAATTCAACTACTTGGTTGGAAGTTGAACTAACTTGTTAAAAATAAATTTTTTTGTTAGAAGATTCGTAATTTTAGTTGAAAATTCGTTTCTTTGGTTAAAAATTAATTTTTTGAACTGAAAATTCAACTATTTCATTTTTGGATGTGGGTGGCTCACAATAAAAACAATCTTTCTTTTTTTCAATAAAAACTAACTGTACTTTTACATAAAACATCAAAAACTAATCAGATCCTCTTTTGAGTACAAGTGACATTTTTCTTCCAAGATTTTGAAACGACAATAAAAAAAAACGACTTAAGAGTTAGAATGCAGATAGAAAAGACGTAGTTGATGGTTTAATGACTTAATAATTTGAAAAGGTCTTTTAGATGACGAGAGACAAAAAGGGATCGGATTCTTGGTTAAAAAAGCGGTTTCTTTATTTCTTATCTTCGATACTAAAACCATAGGTGCAATAGTGAAAAACCTGCTTCATTGGATTTTTGAGATAACTGAAGGGCCAATAGCCTTCAATAGACTTCACGCTGTTTTCCCTCGTTCCCCTTTTTCCCCTTTTTAAAGAATTCTTCATTTCTTCCCTGTTTTCAAGAAATTTTCAGTTTTTCTCGTTTTTTGGCCTGAATTCGAAGTGAATTAATAAAAAATAAAAAAATAAAACTATTTTTAAATTTTAATTTAATTTGAAAGTCTACTGTTATATTTTTGGTTCAGAACTCATCTCTTTTGGCTGAAAATTGTAATATTTGGTTGAAAATTGTATCCATTTAATGAAAATTGAACTATTTTGTTAAAAATGAATCTTTTTCGGTCGAAAATTTAATTTTTGGTAGAAAATTTGTCTTCTTGGGTTGAGAATTCAACTAATTTCGTAAAAATTCCATAATTTTAGTTGAAAATTCTACTATTTGGTTGTAAAATAATTTTTTTGTTGAAAAGTCGTCTTTTTTGGTTGAAAATTCAACAACGTGGTTGAAAGTTTCACAACTTTGTTAAAAATTCATTTTTGTTGTTGAAGATTCATAATTCTAGTTGTAAATTCAACTGTTTGGTTGCACATCAACTTTTTTGTTAAAAATTCATATTTTCGGGTTAAAAATTGAACTATTTTGTAGAAAATTCGTCTTTTGGGCATGAATATTCCATAATTTGGTAGAAAATTGAATTATACGGTTAAAAATTGAAATATTTAGTTGAAAACTCGCTTTTTTAGTTAAAAATTATTTTTTTAACTGAAAATGTAGCGATTCTATTTTTGGTTCGAAAGTTATATATTTGAATTGAAAATTGTTTTTTTTTCTATTTGAAAATTCAACTATTTGGTTCTAAATTAACTTTTTTATTGAAAATTCATATTTTGGGTTTGAAAATTCAACTGTTTTGTATCAAATTCATCTTTTTGGTATGAAAATTCAGCAGTATGGTAGAAAATTTTTTTTTTTTTCAAATTTACCTCTCTTTGGTCGAAACTCTTTTCTTGAAAATTAATTTATTTTGAGCGTAAATTATTTTGTTATATGAAAATATTTTTCCATTTTTGGTAGAAAATTCAACTACTTGATTAAAAATGCATGTATTTCATTTAAAAATCGTATTTATTATTTAAATTAAGCTGATATAACCATTCCATTTTTGGTTGTTGAAAACTTATCTCAATTAGTTGAAAATTGAACGATTTGTTTGAAAATTCATGTATTTTGTTGAAACTTCGTCTTTTGCTAGAAAATGAATCTTCTTGTTTAAATCCTTAACCAAAATGATGATTTATAAGAAAAAAAAATTTGAGCAAAATGGACGAATGTTCAACAAAATATATAAATTGTATACCAAATAGTTGAATTTTCAATTTATAAAGGAAAAATTTTTAACCAAAATTAGAATATTGTCATTTTTAGACAAAAGAATTAAATGTTGACAAAAAAAAAGAATTTTCTACAAAATAGCTGAATTATCAACCCGAAAATATTAATTTTGAAGACAAAAATTAATTTACGACAAAATAGCTAAATTTTCAACTAAAAACAATTCTTCACAAAGTAGTTCAACTTAAAACTAAGTAGTTGAATTTCCAACCACAAAAAACAAATTTTTAACAAAATACTTAAATTTGAATTTTTAATTTAAAATGATGAATTTTCAAGCAGATATTAATTTTCTATGAAAAAAAAACAAACAAATTTTTAACTAGAAAGGATAAATTTTTAATTTGAAATATCAATTTTTAGCAAAAAATATGATAGTTACATTTGCAATCAAGACAATTAATTCTTAACCGAAAAAAATTAATTTTCAGCAAAATAGGATAATTTTCAACCTAAGCGATGCATTTTCAACTAAAATGATGAATTCTAAACAAAAATTAATTTTCAAGAGAAGAGTTCAACATTCGAACAAAGGGTCCAATATTCAACTAAAAAGTTAATTTGTGACCAAATAGTTGAATTTCAACTAAAATTATAAATCTTCAACTGAAAAAAAAATTAATTTTCTAAAAATTAGTACTACTTAAAACCAAGTAGTTGATTTTTTAAAACAAAAAAATGAATTCGCAACAAAATATGCAATAATTAATATTTGACCAACATTTTTTTTTTTCTATTTAAAAAAATGGTTGATTTCAACACAAAAAAAAACGAATTTTTAACCAGAAAAGGAATAGTTATATTTTCAGTGAAGAGAATTAATTTTCACAAAAAAACAATTAATTTTTATGAAAATAGTTAAATTTTCAACCAAAGAGATCAATTTTCAAGAAAAAAGTTCAATATTCAATCAGAAAGTTGAATTTAAAAAAAAAATGGATTTTCCACAAAAAGATAAATTATTAACAATATGCATGAATTTTCAACCAATTAATTGTATTTTTAACTTAAAAAAGACGAAGTTTCAAACAAATAGTTGAATTTTTATCTAAGAAAGATCAATTTTCAATCGAAAATGGAGCAGTTAAATTTTCAGTTGAGAAATTAATTTTTAAACATAATTCAACGGAATTAAAAAAAAGCTAAATTACTAACCAGATATTATTATTATTATTATTAGAAATTACTAATCCAAAGTCACTAAAAATAGCATCACGTAAATTCAGAAAAAGTTTGGTTGATTAAAAAAGAAAATTTGGTTTCCTCTCAACCAAATAAATTAATTGCTCTATAATAAACCAAATGTTTCGTTCATCCAACAAGATATTTTGGTTAATAAAATTTGCTTGACTACACTAAATATTTTGGTTCATACAACTAATTTTGATTATTTTATTAAACAAAAAGTTTGTTTGTTGAATGACAATTGATCTTTTTCACATCGTGGATGAAGTTATTTAATTTATCACTGCATCGTATGAAGTATTTTGTTTGATCAACAAAATTATTTTGTTAGTTAACAAAATAATTTTCTAATTAATAATATCTTCCGCTCAACACATTTATTTGGTCGAATCAATTTAACACGCTCAAGTAAATAATTACTTTAAATTGACCCATTCAATTTATCGTGTTTTTTTAAGAGAACTAAATGTTTAGTTGCAACAACATTTTTTCGTTTCAACAAACAAACTAGGTTGAACAAACATTTGTTTGATTCCATATATAATAAATCATACAATTTGATTCAAATAAAATTTATTTAACTTAAACAATGGTCTGCTTAAATAAAATAAATTTTGCTTGAACCAAACAAATGTTTGTTTGAATCAATCAGATCTTTGTTTGACCCAACATCAAAGAAAGAATCGGTTTCAACAAACCAAACTAGGTTGAAAAAACATTTGTTTGACTCAATATCAAAGATGAATTTGATTGAAATAAAATTTATTCGACATAAACAATGGTGTGTTTGAATAAAAAAATGTTTTGCTTGAATCAAAAAAATATTTGTTTGAATCAGTCAAATCTTTGTTTGACCCTACACTAAAGAGATAATCTTTTTCAACAAACTAGGTTGAACAACATTTTTTTTAACTCTATATCAAAGATGGAATTTTATTAAAATAAAATTTATTCGACTCAAACAATGCTGTGTTTGAATAAAATAAATTTTGCTTGAACCAAACAAATATTTGTTTGAATCAATCACATCTTTATTAGAACCTATATCAAAGAAATAATCTCTTTCAACAAACAAACTACGTTGAACAAAAATTCGTTTGACCCCATGTTAAAGATGGAATTTGTTTGATTTAAGCAAAATTGATTTGACTTAAACAATGGCGATTTAATCAAATAAATTTTTCTTGAACCAACAAAATATTTGTTTGAATCAATAAAATCTTTGCTTGACTCTACATCAAAGAAAGAATCTTAATCAACAAACAAATCAGGTTGAACAAACATTTGTTTGACTCAATATCAAAGATGGAATTTGATTCAAATAAAATTTATTTGACTTGAACAATTCTGTGTTTGAATAAAATAAATTTCGCTTGAACCAAACAAATGTTTGTTTAAATCAATCAAATCTTTATCAGAACCTACATCAAAGAAAGAATCTCTTTCAACAACAAAAACTACGTTAAACAAACATTTGTTTGTCCCGATGTTAAAGATGGAATTTGTTTGATTTAAGCAAAATTTATTTGACCTCAACAATGGTGTTTTATTAAAATAAATTTTTCTTAAACCAAACAAATATTTGTTTGAATCAATCAAATCTTTGCTTGACTGTACATCAAAGAAAGAATCTGTTTCGACAAACAAACTAGGTTGAACAAAACTTTGTTTGACTCTATATCAAAGATGGAATTTGATTCAAGCAAAATTTATTTTACATAAACAATTGTGTGTTTGAATTGCTTGATCCAAACAAATGTTTGTTCGAAATCACGACATCTTTGTTTGACCCTACATCAAAGACAGAATCTGTTTCAACAAAAAAACTAGGTTGATCAAACATTTGTTTGACCCTATATCAAAGATGGAATTTGATTTTAATCAAATATATTTGACTTAAACAATGGTTTGTTCGAATAAAATAAATTTCGCTTAAAATAAAAACATATTTGTTTGAATCAGTCAAATCTTTGTTTGACCTTAAACCAAAGAAAGAATCTGTTTCAACAAACAAACTATGTTGAACAAACATGTATTGGACTTTATCAAAGATGAAATTTGATTCAAATTAAATTTATTTGACTTAAACAATGATGTCCTTGAATAAAATAAATTTTGTTTGATACGAACAAATGTTCGTTTGAATCAATCAAATCTTTGTTTAATCCTACATCAAAGAAAGAATTTGTTTCAACAAACAAACAAGGTTAAACAAACATTTGTTTTAGCCTAATTCAAAGATGAAATTTGGTCAATTTAGGTAAAATTTATTTCACTTGAACAATGGTTTTCTAATAAAATAAGTTTTGCTGGAACCAAACAAATATTTTTTTGAATCAATAAAATATTTGCTTGACCCTACATCAAAGAAAGTATATATTTCAACAAACAAACTAGGTTAAAGAAACATTTGTTTTATCTTACGTCCAAGATGAAATTTGTTTGATTCAAGTAAAATTCATTTGACTTGAGCAATGGTGTTTTAATAAAATAAATTTTGCTGGAAACAAACAAATATTTGTTTAATCAACAAAATATTTGCTTGACCCTACATCAGAGAAAGACTCTGTTCCAACAAACAAACTAGGTTAAATAAACATTTGTTTGAGCCTATGTCAAAGATGAAATTTGTTTGATTTAAGAAAAATGTATTTGACTTAAACAATGGTGTTTTAATCAAATCAATTTTGCATGAATCAAACAAATATTTGTTTGAATCAATAACATTTTTTCTTGGCCCTACATCAAAGAAAGACTCTGTTTCGACAAACAAACTAGGTTAAACAAAGATTTGTCTTATCGTATGTCAAAGATGAAATTTGTTTGATTTACGTAAAATTTATTTTACTTAAAAAATTGTGTTTTAATCAAATAAATTTTGTGTTTAAGTAAAATAAATTTCACTTGAACCAAACAAATGTTTTTTTTGTTAAATCAATCAAACCTGTCTTTGACCCTGCACCAAAGAAAGAATCTGTTTTAAGAAGTAAACTGGGTTGGACAAACATTTGTTTGACACTATATCAAAGATGAAATTTGTTTGATTTAAATAAAATTTATTTGACCTGAAGAATGGTTTGTTTGAATACAAAATTTTGTTGCTTGAATAAAAAAAATATTTGTTTGAATCAATGAAATCTTTGCTTGACCCAACATCCAAGAAGGAATCTGTTTCAACAAAAAAATTAGGTTGATCAAACATTTGTTTGCCCCTATATCAAAGATGAAATTTGATTCAAATAAAATTTATTTGATTTAAACAATTGTGTGTTTGAATTGAAAATTTTTTGCTGGAACTAAATATTTCTCTGAATCAATCAAATCTTTCTTTGACCCCAAGTCAAACAAAGAACCTGTTTCAGCAAACAAACTAGGTTAAACAAACATTTGTTCGACCCTATGTCAAAGATGGAATTTGTTTGATTTAAGTAAAACTTATTTGATTTAAACAATGGTGTTTGAATACAATTGTTTGAATCAAACAAATATTTGTTTGAATCAATAAAATCTTTGCTTGACCTTACATCAAATAAGGAATCTGTTTCAACAAATAAACTAGGTTGAACAAAGATTTGTTTGAATTTGATTCAAATAAAATTTATCTGACTTGAACAATGGTGTCATAGAATAAAAAAATTTTTTGTTTGAATGGAAAAAATATTTGTTTGAATCAGCAAATCTTTGTTTGAACCTACGCCAAGGAAATAATTTGTTTCAACAGACAAACTAGGTTGAACACAATTTTTCTTAACTCTATATCAAAGATGGAATTTGATTAAAATAAAATTTATTTGACTCAAACAATGGTGTGTTTGAATAAGATAAATTTCGCTTGAACCAAATAAATGTTTATTCAAATCGATAAAATCTTTCTTTGACCCTACATCAAAGAAAGAATCTGTTTAAACGAACCAAATTAGGTTGAAAAAATATTTTTGTTTGACCCTATATCAAAGATGGAATTTGTTTTATTCAAGTAAAATTTATTTGACTCAAACAATGGTGTCTGAATAAAATTTTTTTTTGCTCGAATTAGAAAAATATTTGCTTGAATCAATCAAATCTTTCTTCGATTCTACATCAAAGAAATAATCTGTTTCAACAAACAAACTAAGTTGAACAAACATGTGGTTGACATTATATCAAAGATGAAATTTGATTCCAGTAAAATTTATTTAACTTTAAAAATAGCGTGTTTTGAATCAAACAAATTTTGCTTGAACCAAACAAATGTTTGTTTGAATCAATCAAATCTTTATTAGATTTTACATAAAAGAAAGAATTTGTTTCAATAAACAAACTAGGTTGAACAAACATTTGTTTGAGCCAATGTCAAAGATGAAATTTGTTTGATTTAAGTAAAACTCATTTGACTTAAACCATGGTGTTCGAATAAAATAAATTTCGCTTGAACTAAACAAATATTGGTTTGAATCAATAAAGTCTTTGTTTAATCCTACATCAAAGAAAGAATATGTTTCAACAAAAAACTAGGTTGAATAAACATTTGTTTGACCCTATGTCAAAGATGAAATTGGTTCGATTTAGGTACAATTTATTTGACTTAAACAATGGCGTTTCAATAAAACAAATTTTTCTGGAACCAAACAAATATTTGTTTGAATCAATAAAATATTTATTTGACCCTACATCAAAGAAAGACTCTGTTTCAACAAACAAACTAGATTGAACAAAACTTTGTTTGACTCTATATCAAAAATGGAATTTGATACAAATCAAATTTATCTAACTTAAACAATGGTGTGATTGAATACAAATTTTTTTCGCTTGATCAAAAAAAATATTTGTTCGAATCAATAAAATCCTTGTTTAATCCTACATCAAATAAAGAATTTGATTTAACAAACAAACTGGGATAAACAAACATTCGTTTGACCCTATGTCAAAAATGAATTTTGTTTGATTTAAATAAAATTTATTTGACTTAACCAATGATGTTTTGATAAAATAAATTTTGCTTGAATCGATAAATTTTTTGCTTGACCCTACATCAAAGAAAGACTCGGTTTCAACAATACAAACTAGGTTAAACAAACATTTGTTTTACCGTATGTCAAAGATGAAATTTGTTTGATTTACGTAAAATTTATTTGACTTAAACAATGGTGTTTTAATAAAATAAATTTTGCTTGAATCAAATAAAATCTTTGTTTGACCCTACACCAAAGAAAGAACCTGTTCCAATAAACAAAACTAGGTTGAACAAACATTTATTTGACTCTATCAAAGATAGCATTTGATTTAAATAAAATTTATTTGACTTAAAGAATGGTGTTTAAGTAAAATAAATTTCACTTGAACCAAACAAATGTTTTTTTTTAAAGCAATAAAACCTTTCTTTGACCCTGCACCAAAGAAAGAATCTGTTTTAACCAATAAACTGGGTTGGACAAACATTTGTTTGATACTATATCAAAGATGAAATGTGTTTGATTCATATACAATTTATTTGAATTAAACAATGGTTTGTTTCAATACAAAATTTTTTTGCGTGAATCAAAAAATATCTGTTCGAATCAATGAAATCTTTGCTTGACCCAACATCAAAGAAAGAATATGTTTCAACATACAAGCTAGTTTGAAAAAAAATTTGTTTCATCCTATATCAAAGATGGAATTTGATTCAAATAAAATTTACTTGACTTGAACAATGGTGTATTTGAATAAAATAAATTTCTCTTGAACTAAACAAATGTTTGTTTGAATCAATAAAATCTTTATTTAATCCTACATCGGAGAAAGATTATGTTCCAACAAACAAACTAGGTTAAACAAACATTCGTTTGAGCCTGTTTCAAAGATGAAATTTTTTGATTGAAGGAAAATTTATTTGACTTAAGCAATGGTGTTTTTATAAAATAAATCTTGCTGGAACCAAACAAATATTTGTTAGAATCAATAAAACAATTGCTTGACGCTACATCAAAGAATCTGTTTCAACAAACAAACTAGGTCAAACAAACATTTTTTTGACCCTATATCAAAGATGTAATTTGATTCAAATAATATTTATTTTACTCAAACAATGATGTGTTTGAATAAAATAAATTTCGCTTGAATCAAACAAATGTTTTTTAAATCAATCAAATCTTTATTTGAACCTGTATCAAAGAAAGAATCTGTTTCAACAAACCGCAAGTGGGTTTAACGAACATTTGTTTGACTCTATATCAAAGAAGGAATTTGATTCAAATAAAATTTATTTAACCTTAACAATGGTGCGTTTGAATACAGAAATGTTTTGCTTGCATCAAAAATATATCTGTCTGAATCAATACAATCTTTGTTTAATCCTACATCAAAGAAAGAATATATTTTAACAAGCAAACTAGGTTGGATGAACATTTGTTTGACCCTATACCAAAGATGGAATTTGTTTGATTCAAGTAAAATTTATTTGACCTAAACAAGTGTGTATTTGAATTGCTTGAAACAAACAAATGTTTGTTTGAATTAATGAAATCTTTGGTTGATCCTACATCAAAGAAATAATTTCTTTCAACAAACATACTGGCTTAAACAAACATTGGTTTGACCCTATATCAAACATGGAATTTATTTGATTTAAGTACAATTTATTTGACTTAAACAATGGAGGGTTTGACTTGCTTGAACCAAACAAATGTTTTTTTGAATCAATCAAATCTTTATTAGAACCTACATCAAATAAAGAATCTGTTTCAACAAACAAACTAGGTCAAACATTTGTTTGAACCTTTATCAAAGATGGAATTTGTTTAATTCAAACAAGCCTTTTTTCTGAGCGTATTAAAAAAAAATTCGGCAAATGGCGTCTTTGGCGTTTGATCATGAAAATGTTGTAGTCGATACTAGAACTCTACAAGGTGTAATAGTAGGTAGCGCACTGAAAATCTACCTGCCTTAGTGGATTTTTGAGATAAGCGAGGGGCCATTCCTCTATTCGCCGAATCATAAATATGCCTGAGCAGGATGTTATCTATAAAACGGGGAGTAAAACACACGATGTGTTCGATCGTGATTTCTTCGCCTCGCGAGCGGAAGGGTTAGGAGAGGAGAGGAGAGGAGAGGAAAGGAGAGAAGTTGCATTCCCATTTATATTCACCAATACTACTAAAACGACCCATGGCCAGTGCTCCTGGCAGCCTCGGCTGAATTAAACGACGAAAAGACCACACAGGTACCTACCTGTGTGCAGAATCGATTCTGACGAGCCTATTAAAATTCACGCGCCTCAAAGCTAGCGCCCCAACTTTTAAATCGCCCGCGCCCGCGCCCGCTGAAACACGACCGGCCCCATATAGATTTCGAAAATATGTGCGAAGAAAAGTATTAAAATGTTAACGAGCCTGGCCCAGAGCCGAGGCAGGCGAGACGATATTTGATTTGCATTATGTCGGGGCAAAGGTTAAAGAAGTGCTTTATATTGTGTACACTTGTGAGCTGGTGTGGAGAACAAAAATGGACAAGTATGAGTCTTTTTTGCTCGATGGGGAATTTATGGTGTCTTCCTTTTATCCTCTTTGTAAATTCGAGTTATAGGTCTCAAGTTACAGAAATGGGTATTTGCAAAGATATTCTCAGGATTTGTGCCTGTAATTACTGCTGGACATTTTTTTTTTAACTTCTGAATCGAGAATCTACATGAATAAGAATAGCAATTGTTATTATTAAGAATGCGCAATTGAAATCTCTTTGAACCAAAACCAAAAATCATGTTGGACAATATTTTAAGGGTGGCGGTAAAGAACAGATAATGAACAATATGGGCATTTTTCAGGAGAGCGAGAATGCATTCTGTGAAATCGAAAGCACTATTCAAAGATGAAACGAAAGTTCACTTCCAAGATAAAGTGTTGCTGAATTGAGGCCAAGAAAGTTAAATGAAGAAAAGTTCTTCAGGATCGAGAAAATTGATGTAGAAGTTGAAAATTTTTAAGTGGCATTAATATAAAATATCAGTAGGCTCGGCTGCGGATTGCAATACAAAATGCCAATTATAAAATAATCGTTCTAGAATTTCTAGATTAAGAATTTATGGGTCTTAAAAATCGAAGGATGTAGAACTTGACAATTTCAAAGTGGCACTAACATAAAATAGCAGCACACTCGCTGAGGATTGCAATTTGCAATATAAAATTTATATTTCAGTTGATACAAAAAATAAAAATATGATCATGAGATACTGAGTTTCCAAATACGGATACACAAAGTTTAATGTAAAAAAGTTGACCAATTCTGAAAAAATCGACCTAGAATCCGAATATTAAAGTCTTCTGAGTTTTAAAAATCGGCTGATGTAGAAGTTGATCATTCAAAGTGTCACTCACGCAAAATGGTAGCAGACTCGGCTGCGGATTGCAATACAAAATTTAATTTTCAGTTAAAATAAAAATATACTTTTCTTGCTTTTGTCCTGTTTATAAATTCGATTCATAGGTCTCAAGTAACAGAAATGGGTATTTGCAAAGATATGCTCAGGATTCACATAAATAGAATTTGAAATTGTAATTATGAAGAGAGCACAATTGCAACTTTTCGAATAAAAACCAAAAATCATGTAGGACAATATTTGAAGGGTGGCAATTAAGAACTAGGTAACCAACTTAATGGGAATTTTTCAGTAAAGCGAGAATGTATTCCGTAAAATCGAAAGTACTAGTCAAAGAATAAACAAAAGTCAACTTCCAAGATAAAGTATTGCTGAATTGAGGCCAAATTTGTTGGATTAAAACAAGTTATCCAGGATCGAGAAAATAGATGTGAAAGTTGACAAATAGCAGCAGGCTCAGCTGCGGATTGCAATAAAATACAAATTTTCATTCGAAATAAAAAATAAAAATATACTCCCGAGATATTAAGTTGCTGAATACGACCAAACAAAAATTAATGTAAAAAAGTTGGCCAATTCCGAGAAACTCGATCTAGAATTTTAAGACTAAAGTTGTATGGTTTTTAAAAATCGGCAGATGTAGAATTTGGCAATTTTAAAGTGGGACTAACATCAAATAGCAGCATATTCAGCTGCGGATTGCAATAAAATACAAATTTTCATTTAAAATAAAAATATGCTCCCGAGATACTAAGTTGCTGAATGCGACTAAACAAAGTTTAATGTAGAACAGTTGGCCAATTCGGAGAAACTCAATCGAGAATTTTAAGATTAAAATTTTATCGGTTTTGAAAATCCGCGGATGTAGATGTTATCAATTTTAAAGTAGCACCTACACAATATAGTAGCAGACTCGGCTGCGGATTGCAATAAAAAATTAAATTTCCAATTCAAATAAGAATTAAAAATATTCTCCCGAGATACTAAGTTTCTAAATACGGCTAAACAAAGTTCAACGTAAAGACGTTGATAAATTCTGAGAAAATGGATGCCGAATTGAGGCCAAATTTGTTGGATTAAAAAAAGTTATCCAGGATCGAGAAAAAAGATGTAAAGGTTGACAATTCTAAAGTGGCATTAACATAAAATAGCAGCAGGCTCATCTGCGGATTGCAATAAAATACAAATTTGCATTTAAAATGACAAATAAAAATATACTCCTGAGATACTAAGTTTCTGAATACGATTAAACAAAGTTTATTGTAAAAAAGTTGGCCAATTTTGAGAAACTCGATTGAGAATTTTAAGATTAAAGTTGTATGGGTTTTAAAAATCGGTAGATGTTGAAATTGGCAATTTTTATGTGGCACTCACATAAAATAGCAGCAGACTTAGCTGCAGATTGTAAGAAAATACAAATTTTCATTTGAAATAAAAAATAAAAATACACTCACGAGATACTAAGTTGCTGAATACGACTCAACAAAATTTAATGTAATGAAGTTGGCCAATTTTAAGAAAATTGTTCGAGAATCGTTAAATTAAAATTGCATGAGTTCTAAAAATTGGCGGATGTAGAAAATGACAATTTTAAAGTGGTACTAATAAAAAATAGCAGCAGACTCACCTGCGGATTGCAATAAAAAATAGATATTTATTTGAAATAAGAAATATGAATATATTCTCGAGATTCTAAGTTTCTGAATACAGTTAAATTAATTGTGATGTAAAAAAAAGTTAGCTAATTCTGAAAAAATCGATCGAGAATTAATAAATTAAACATTTTAACTCAAATTCTCTTTAAAAAATGAGTTCAAAATTATTGTATCAAAAAATGAGATTTAAAAAAAGTATTTTTTTCACGATGCGTATTTGATTTTTTAAGAATTTTTTATATGAAGTCGAATAAAGTTTTGCAACAAACTGCCTTGGCTGATTAAAAATAAAATATAATAATTACTTTTTTATTTTACAACAAAAGTGAAAAATAAAAAAAATAAATACTCTTAAAATATACGGTTTTTTAAGAAATACTTTGATTCATTAAAAAATACTTGGAAAAAATGAAAAAAAATAACAAAAAAAGATGTTCAATAGCAACGTTAATGTTGAAAAACGTATTGAATTTGTTATAAACAAATAAGTGAATGAAAATGTTTTCGTGGGGATTGACGGCGATACATCACTTTATTTAAATTTGAATAATTTATCGGAAAAAGAGCTTTTTAGTTGAATCAAGCAAAGTAAATAAATAATTTGTTTTTTTATAAACACTTCTTATATAAGCAATTATTAATATCAGGTATTGATGATTGAATAAATAAAGTTTTTCCTACTAAATCGATCATATATTACTTTAAATTTAAACTTAGGTATCATATTTGGTCATCCAATAAAAATTGATAATTGTTTAAACAATAATTAAATCTCATCGAGTCATAGCAAGAATTCATTACTAAACGAGTGGCTGTTAATTCCGTGAAAAAACGGAATTTTATTTACAAATAGAGAATATGATAAAAATTTGTTTAAACAATTGTTGTTAACAATAATCATTGTTAATTGTCATCGAAAAGTCCTCAAAAATGAATAATTTTGTTATTTACAGTTCGTAGAAAAAACTTGATTAATTCCTTCATAAATACCTGATTTGGGTAATTGTTTATCAAATTTGTTTGTAACATACAAAATTATTTATCAACAGTAATTAATTCATCTAACAAAACTCATTTTGTCCATGAATTGTTCAAAGATTGGCGAATGAATACCATTTTCATTCACTTATTTATTTAAAACTAATTCAATAAATTGTTAAATATTTGTGTTGCTATTGAACATTTTTTTTCTGATAGTTTCTTAATGTTTTTAGGTATTTTTGAATAAATGCAAGTATTTATTAAAAAACCGTAAACTACGAAATTCCAAATTTTTTTTTTGTTTATTTTTGTTATTAATTTGAAAAGGAATTAAAAAATTCTTAAAAATTGGCAGTAAGTGTTTTATGGGGAATATTATGAGATTTCATTTTTTTTAACTTTTAAGTCGGATAACAATTGTCTTCTGAAAATTAATTTGTTCTAAAACTTTTTTTTTGCCCTACTGTGGGCCTGGCCAGTTCGTGGTCAACCTTTTTTACTGATTGATTTTTAATATCCTCTTTTCTTACTTTGAATTTGAAAATTAAAACTTTTTCAAACTAACAAAAAGTGTTTTCTATTGGTTAGAAAATCTTTAAAAAAATTTCATATCAATGGTTATTACTAGTAAATACTAATATACAATTATAAATTCAAAAGAAGATTGTTGTTCAGTTAAAAATTTTGTTTAAATACTTTCAAAAAAACATTTTTCTTTTAGATTCAGTAAGATGCACACATTTTGAAAAATGTTGAATATGTCGATCCTTGAACAAAAATTTTAAGATTCTGCCTGTTTGAACAAAAAATTTTCGTGATTTAGGAATTTTGGGATATTGGAATTTTGAATTTTTTTTTTTGCAATTTTGGAACGGTTTAAAACCACGAAAAAAATTGATTACATGCAAACATAATGATAATACTATGTTTCTTTGCTTTAATTCGAAGAAATTTCAAGTTCAACAAATTTAAATTTCTCTGAAGAAGTGTGAATTTAACTCAATCCGAGAAAAAGCATATTTTTTGCACATTTCCGAAAAATTCAAAATTGAGCAATAATTTTTCTTTCAATTTTTAAACTTGATATAAGTATTTACTAGTAATAACCATAAACATGAAAAATTCGCCAGAATTTTTGAACTGATAGAAAACATTTCTTTTTTATTTTCAAAAATTAGATTTTTCGAATTCAAAGAACGAACATAAGATATTGTCATTGTCCGATTGAAATAAGGTTTTGCGAGAACTAGTTTTCAAACTTTGGTAAGTTTTTAAAACTTACAATTAGATCAAAATTTTTTTCTCTCCAAATTTCTTACTAACCAAGAATTTTTACTTTTTTTCAAATATATTTTAGTTTTATTGATTAGATTTTTCAGTATTTTTCTGCTTAAACTACAAATTTTTTCCTCATACCTAAAAATCCCTTGAAATCTTTGGAATCACTAGGAATTCCCTGTTTGAAAATCTTTCAAATTCTTTGAAATCCCTTGAACTGTTTCGAAATCTTACGAAGTTCTTTGAAATCCGTGAAAATATGTTCAAACCTATTAAAATCCGTTGAAATCCCTTAAAATTAATGAAAATATTTGGAAATCCATAAAAATCTTCTGAAATCCCATAAAGTGGTTTGTAATGCCTTAAAATCTCGTGGAATACCCTAAAAATTTGGAAATCTTGAAAATTTTGGAAATAAATCAATTAAATCATTTGAAATCCCGTGAAATTTTTCTTAAATCTGACGAAATGGCTTGAAATCCGTGAAAATTATCTAGAATCGCCTGAAATTTTTCGGGATTCCTTAAAATCCTAGCAAAAGTTTGAAAATCTTTGAAATCCTTTGAAATCCCTTGAAATGTTTCGAAATTTTACGCAATTCTTTGAAATCCGTGAAAATAGTTTCACACCTCTTAAAATCCGTTGAAATTCCTTAAAATTAGTGGAAATATTTGGAAATCCATAAAAATCTTTTGAAATCCCATAAAGTGATTTGGAATGCCTTAAAATCTCGTAAAATACCCTCAAAATTGGGAAATCTGGAAAATTTGGAAATAGATCAATAAAATGTCAAATTATTCATCTCTATTAATTTATCTCTTAATTAAAATCTCTTTTTTTCTAATTAATAATTTAAATAATAAAAATTTGATAAATTTCAATAAATAAATAAATTCAATAGATTTAATAAATAAATATTTAAATAAATATTCGAATAAATAAAAATAAATTATTAGATAAATTTAATAAATTTCTTAAAACTCGTTTAAATCCGTTAATGATTTAAAAATCTTTTACTTGTAAAATTTCTTGAAATCTGAGAAATTCTTTAAAATCCCTTGAAATAATTTTAAATTTCATTTGTTCGTAGTTTCTCTATTCATTGCATCATTTACTTCAATATTTGAATAATATTTATTTCTATACTTATTATCTTATAATTATTTTATATTATGATTTTTCGTAATGATTTGTTTAGAATCGAGCAAAAATGATAAGAAATTCATTATAGAAAAATCATTATAGGCCTATACTGAAGTTCCTATATTTTTTCGTTCTGGATATTAAATAGTAAATTATACTTTTATTCGAAAGAATTTTTTTTTCTAGATCAAGAAGTACTTTTTAAATCAAGCAAGTTCATCTAAAGTCATTCCACTTTGAAGAGAAAAAAAAACGGGGAAAAGGCGATGATCTCATTTCAATATTTATAACAGTTTGAGAATCTTGCTCAGAAGAGATCTCACGCAATTCATTAATTTTTTACTTTATTCTGATAAATTTTTATTTCACACCCAAATTGGCTAATTTCAATGAAATCGATCCTAAATTTGTATTCAGCCTATTTTTTTTACCAAAAAGCATAAATTATTTCCTAATAAAGCGACTGGGGTTTAATCCAGTCGAGCGAGCAATTGACACACGTCAGCAAAATATCGGTCCTCTGAAAAAAAATTGTCAGATCCAATTCATCGATTGTGTCTTCAGAAGGTAAGCCGCCTTCTGAATCTCTATTCGGAACCAGTCAAGGAACCAGTAGACTCGAGCAATCTTGAAGAAAAAAACAAATATACATACAGTCGAACTTCGATAACTCGAACCACCAAAGGAAGCAAAAAAACGTCGAGTTATCGAATATTCGAGTTATCGGATTTAGACGAAAATACGTCTAGAACATACACTAAGTACAATATTAGAAAAGAGCAGAATGTAGGCAAAGGTCAAGATATGTCAGGATTTCTAACTACTAAACGAGTGCATGTTTGACATTAATAAGATTATTCCTCGTAAGAAAAATTTGTTGGTCCTGAAAAGGGCCGATTGTAAAAAATGTAATAATCAGGATCGAAAGTTACTTTGTGGATGCGGTTTTACTAGCTGGAGCTTTGCTTGCTGCAATTACTTAAAAAATTGGGTTTTTTTTGCTGCATTGATATGGTTTTGCTGTCACAGAAATCCCGAATCATGCCAAGTTGGCTAAAAATTTCCTGTGGTAGATCATCACGTTCTTGGATAAATTTCTGTAGGACGTCCAAACTTGTTCTAAGTTCTATTATTGTTGTAGGTGAAATGACATCTTCAACTGTGGATTCGTCTTCCTCTTCTGAATCTTTTGACTCTTGAGACTCTGCCATACACTAAAAAAATCCTAGGTTAAAGTTACTCAGAATAAATATAAAAAAAAGTACTACACTACTGAATAAATAGCAGGACCAACTCATTTGCAGAATATCAGTAGGGGGTTGTATAATATGTAGGTCTCCTTAATGAAATTTGAAACGATTAAAATTTTCATAAATTCAAAAAATTCTTAACATCAAACTTACATTCTCTAACATATCTTCATCAGTAAAATCTTCTCCGATAAGTAGCTGGTTGTCGGCGTTCACAAAATCTTCAAAATCTACATTTTCGAAGCCTATTCTGGTCTGAAAATGAGACCACTCTTCAGAAATGTCTTCTTCAACGTTGCTCATTCTAGTATGCTGTTCTTGATTAGTTTTCGTAAATCCTGCCGTCCGAAAAGAGTTGGCGATTGTTTCACTTGTTACATCTTCCCAAGCTTTGTTTAATTCAAAGATCGCTTCCCGCAGATTAATGTCACGA